>JASDQU010228112.1:3884-15284 GCA_032191745.1 Picea mariana | reverse complement strand
CAATTATGTAATTATTTGATGTTAAATCTATTCGCCCCCTTACATTTTAGATCTTCAAACTTTTGTTGCTCCTTATTAAGATATTGTTCGAAGGATTCCAATCTTTCTTGATCCAGTTGGAATTGGATTCTAAAGTCAACTATGATTTGCTCAAGTTATTTACTCTTTCAACCTTGTTTCCTTCTTTGCTCCAGCATGAGATCCTTTAGTTGTTTACACCTTTATTTATATTTTCTCAGATCATCCAAAACACACTCAAGGTTAGCTTCAAGATTGACTTCTGCTTCAATGTCTGAGTATTTTTCAAAAGAATCTTCATCACTATAATTGGTGTAGACTGAAATTTGTTCTGATTGAAATGATTCATTTGACTTCTTATCTAAGTATAGGTCTTTTAATTTTTCCCAGAGTTCCTTTACAGAGTTACATTCACCTATATTTTCTTTGACATCATCAGGTAATCCATCAAGGATTATATTCATTGCCATTGAGTTAATTTTCTTGGATTTTTTTTGAGCTGGATTCCTTACTCTGTTTAGTGGGATATAATCGATGATCACTGAATTCCATACTTCAAGTCCCAATGCCTTCATATGACTTTACATTATTGTACTCCAAAATATGTATTTTTCTTTTCCAAGTATTGGAGTTTCATTCACAGTGTAAATATTTTGTCCATCCATGTGTGCTTAATTTGATCTTTCTTTCAGTTTGTTAGACTTTTCTTCAAGGAACCTTTCTCTGATACCAATTGATGGAATATCCAACAATACTGACGAGGGGGGGTGAATCAATATTGCCTACTTTTTCTCATTATTTTCACCAATATTAAAAACACACATTAATTATTCAATTAAGAAATATATGATGAACAAAAAAAACTTATGAACACAAGATTTTATCGTGGAACCCAACAGGGAAAACCACCAACTCTTTTCTCATTAATAAATTGTTCTTTTACAAAACTGTTTTCAAGATACAACTTGATGGAGAGACTGTCCCCTAGTTTCTTTAGTTACAACTGAAAGGATGCTTCCACACCCCATTTACTAGCTACAAATGGAAGGAGGCTACAACCCTCTAGTTTATCAACTACCACTAAAAGGATGCTTTGACACCTTATTTACCAGCCACAACTGGAAGGAGGCTACAACCCCTTAGTTTATCATCTACCACTGAAAGGATGCTATGCCACCCTATTTACCAAATACAACTGGAAGGAGGCTACGACCCCCTATTTAGTTAGCTACAACTGAAAAGGAAGCACCTACTCTCCTGCAGGCTCCAACCTACCCTTGCACCACCCAACCACTCTTAATTTCTCAATGCAATTCAATCATTGTTGCTCTTTATAGAATTTGATTCATGCAGCCATTAAAACAAGTCCTATTAGATTTGATCCTTTTGACTTCAACTTGTTTTCCCTTGCTCCACCCTGTTGATGATTAAAATCACAATGAAGATTTCATCCGCAAAGTATTGCTAAAATCCTATTAAATTTTAAGCTAAATGATATATATAATACTAGTAGGTGGGACCCCCTTGGATATTGGAGGATCAGATCTGGTTCTCATTTCATGTTTATGCTATTGTTCGACACTGCTTGCAGGGTTCTACATGATTGATGAAATATTGGTTTTATTGGCGACGAATAAAGCCTATTATGTGTTGGTTCTAATTGCGGATAAGGCATGTTGTGTGTTGTTTATGTTGATCTAGGCTCTAATTTCATGTTACGATGGCCTATGTTATCCATTGTTACCCTTGCCATCTTTCCTGGATTCATTACTGTGACACCTACACAAGAGACATGTTAGTAACAACACGTGAGAGTAGTTGAAACAAGATGAAATAAATATAAACAAAATACAAAAGGAAGAAGCTATACTATACTAATATGCATTGGTTTTAAAAGGATGGTTGTTAGTCCTAGCTAACGGGGTTAGTAGCTATACGATTTATTGAGTTATATGGAAACACATGTGATATGTGTTATAGTATGGTTGGCAGTGGTTAATGTGACATAGGGTGGCACTTTTGGCAAATAGTGGATGTTGGTTTTGAGGCATGGTTTAATTGAATGAATTAATGGAATAGTGGGCTGGCGTGTACTAAGGAATTAAATGACTGGAGGATGGAGGCGATGTGAATTTACTGCATGTCACTCCATACCCCTCCCAGTAGTCGTCACCCTAGCTTGGCTATTGTTCAATTGTGTTCGTTGTGGTTAAGCTCTAATTTTCAATAAAAGGAAGAAATGCTCGACCAAGCTCACGTTTTTAAGGTTTTTTCGGTTACATGTATGTATTTTTTTCCATCCATGAACCCACTCTGGTTATGAAATAGATATTGTCTCGGTGATGTATGGGTCTGTTCTTTTCTTAATACTGGAAACTGTGTAAAATTGTGATAATTTTCTTGGAATGAATGGTTGGTGTGGTTTTCATTGCGATGATGTTTGAAGTCACAGTTTCATTAATCTTTCTGAGTGTTAGAATCCATGTGTTATCTCTCTAGGAGTCCTTCTCAGGGTGTAGCTTGAAGAATCCTGGTAACTTAAAGTATGTTTCGGTTTTTTGTGTATGTTGGATCAAATGGGATAACTAAACAACTGGTTCAATCTCAAGACACTTAAATATATATAACCAGTTGAGACAATGCTTTCAAAAGTAAATAATCAGATAAATAAATGAACTGATGGGTGAATAAAGACTATATTTATCAACCATAACACCTATGTGATGGGTTGAATAAAGATAGTATAGATTAATATTAAATCAATGTTTATGAGTTGACCAATGAGATGACAACCATTTGCAACTAGACAAACTTAGATAACAATAATCATCCAAAGTACAGGAAAAGAGAGAAGATGACAATGAAAGAAACTTGTGTATCTGTATTATATGAAAAAGTTCTAGTACAATAGAAGTATGGTATAGTCTCTAGACTCGAACCCTTAGTCTATTAAATTTACAGGATTTTTACAATACCGTTCCAGATCCTGATAGTATGGATCTGTTTTGCTAAAAATAGAAATCATTACAACAGTTTTACAATATGTATGGATTAAATCCATTTCCAGAAGTCGATTTGTCTTCAAAGTCTTTGATAGCTTCAGTAGTTATTCAAATGATGATGTCAAAGAAGCTCGAAATATTCCCAAATCCCAAATATAACAATCAGTTACAATCAATTTTTGAAACTGCTTGCCACAAAAATTGGGCTGGATTGCTAAAAATTGGGGCTTAGAGATGGATTTGGTTCTCCAGATATGTGACACCTGTGTATAAACCTAAAGAGGTTATTTTTCTTTGACATGTTAGTCACAAAATCCTCCAAACATTTCTAAAAATGATCCTCCAGTCGCTCAGAATCATCATTTGAAAATGATGACTCAGCACAGTAGAAACGCCACATTTATGAAAACACAGCCTCATCTTGCGGGGGACTTTTGACTATCATCCCAAGCTCCAAATGCATATCTTAAAGTAACATTGGAAATATTAGGATGTATAGTTTTCAATCAACTATTTGAGCGTGTAAAACGACCTCTCTAGGGCTAAGAAAATTGAGTTTTCCCAAGGCAGTTTATAGTTTGAAAAACCTGCGATTTCGGTGGTTTAGAGTGCCCCAAAATTGCAATTTTAGCTTCTGAAATTTAATTCTTTCGGTGGCTTACAATGATTTAGAACATATAACTTAGCCACCGAAACCTGTCTTTTGAAAAATTTTACAAATAAATCATTGACTCAAGAGTTCTTATGAAATAGAAGTCCAAAGCTTTGTTTAAAAGACTCTTAAAAAAATATAAAATGCTTCATCTAATGACTTTCCTATCACCTAATAAAATATATTTGACCAAATTATTTGAGGAGATAACATATGGCTCCTATTGGGGATGAAAATCCTCCTTGTGAGGTTTCAAGAACCACAGACCTGATGTCTTTCCTGGAAAAAACAAAACTCAGACTAAAACTAGACTCTAGTATTCCATTGGGCATGGAGTCAACAATCAACCATTCTCTACAAACCTATAGTCTGATCTGCTTATTTAACAAACCAACAACTGAAAATAATCTATCTTCTCATATGATGAGCTTATTCTTCTTCCTACTCCTACGCTAACCAACTGCACTGCTCTTGATCAAGTGAAATCATGCTTCCAATGAAGCCATATAAGAAACTGATTTACTGATAAAATTATTGATCTGGACCCGAAAAATATAGGAAACCATAGGATGCAGAACTGTAATTTAAAAATATGACAAAACCATCCTTCATTTGACAAAAATATTTTGACATTTATGCTTCTCATAGACTCCAAATAGTCAGCAATAGGGTCATCAAATTCACCAAGAGATACCTCTTTAAGCTATTGTTCCAACTGTAAACTGAAATGTTGTTGTTGGTTTCCTTCCTTGATATCAATGTTGAATGTAGACTGCTAAACCTCTATCGGAAAAACCTGCATGATCAAGTGCTGATCTAAACTTCTCTGCTCCCCTTAGCTATATCCCTATGATTCAAATTCATCTTTATGATGTGTTGGCCCATTACAACTGACAATTTTTAAGAGAGAAGAAGAGATATGTTCTCCATATTATACATCATTGTATTGATAATTATCAAATGAAAAATGAGTCTTAAAAGATGTATCATGAAGAAATTGTTGACTACTCTCTTCAATAATGACCTCTTTGGCAGATATGTCAAAACTAGAAAGATCTTCGTTGGAATTTTGAAAAACAGACTCACAACTGTCATCAGTCATAACATGCATACATTTCTAATTAACTCTTTGATGAAGAGTAGAACTAGATGAGATTTCACTAGTCAACAAAACTTCATAAACTTTAAAATCTTCCTCCTCATCACTATATTTGTCAAATATGGGCATATCTGGATCAAATCCTAATAACAGAGATGAAGATTCTTGCATAGAATTATCATCAATATGATCTTGATGCAGATTTGGAAAAATATAACCTTCTTCCTCATCATTATCAACATTTCCATCAAAATTTAAAACAAAAGATACATAAGGAGAAAGAGAGTCCTCTTGATGTTCTAGCTGGAGATTATATGATTCTTGAAAATCATGTTTCTCATGGTAATTGTAGCTTTCCTTGATCTGCAAATTTGAAAACTGTGGACTACCCTTACTGATTTCAATGAACATTTGACCAACAGATAGCTGGTCATATCCATTTGTAGCTAAAGAAACCAACTCTTCAGATTCATAACGATCGGACTTAATGATAGTAAGAGAGTATTCAACTCCTTTGTTATCCATTTCTAGTTCATTGTTATGAGAAAGCACCTCACTGTGAAAGATATCAGAGAGTTGTTGCAGATTGTGAGGGATAAGTTCTTCTTTACCATATGACTGTAACTCAGATCTATAACTTTCCTTTGCTGATTTATACCCTTGTTCTTTGACATCAGAATATTAAAAAAAAACATGTTGATCTTCATGGTAAATGTCTTCTTTTATAATAAAAGATTTATCACAAATCTGATTTTTGTGACAAGCAAAATCTTTATGAAATCAAGAAAACTCTTCACAACATCCTTCAAAAAGATGTTCAACTGGAAAATACTCTTTACAAAAGGAATTGAAGGCTGTATGAAAACCTGTCAAAGAGCTAACACTTGCATTTGGAAGAGATCGGTACCAGTCAAGAGAAATCCCCTCTAATGAATACCTGGAAAGCTTAATTTGAACATCCTCATGTACAATTTCAAGCTGATGAATAAAGTCATGAAAATCCAGCAAGTGTTCAACTGGCACTTCCCACTTGTTGTGAGTGGGAAATCCCCCTAAGGACTAGCATTTAGGGTTTTATCATGCATGCAAAAAATACCTAAAGATTCCTACTTTTTACCATCATCCCAGACCTAATTCCCATTATTCTTAAACAAATACACAGTTAAGAAGAACAAGTGAGCATACCTTATTTCCAGTTTTTGATATTGATCCCTCTTCACGCTTGGTCGCTCTTTGACTGCAACTCTCCTCCCAAGGATGACTTGCATTCACAAAGACAAACAAAGAACTCCACATGCATTTGATATACAAATTAATGGGTTAGAGATTTAATCAACATGTACGTGATAAATAATGACAATATCATATGGCGAGATGGGAAAAGTACTTCTTTATTATTAAATCCACTAAAGCAACTTACAATGATGAAGTTGGACACTGCTCCATGAATCTGGTCCTGGGCTCCTCTTTTACTGTGCACCAACTACTAACACACTTGCTTCTCTTCTTCGTTGAAATCACAAAATGGTTGCAGAATCTTGGGCAGAGGGGAATACAAATTCAGGTAGAGTTTCTTTACTATTTTTTTCCTCCTTTCAAATGGGACCCCTACCCCTTATTTTATAGGCTAGAAGGTATTTGGTCGAATGACTGACCATGCATGGCCGAAAGGTTTAGTTAACTTGCCCAAAGCTGTGTGTTTCGTCAAAAACTTTCCTTTTTTTGTGCTTCTGAAGGTCCATGCGGGCTGTAGTGGGTTAGCTAGAGTGGACACTATAGATACACATGGGCTGTAGTGGAGTAGGGTGCATGGGCCTTTAAAAATGGATTTTTTTAGAAGATTTGTTCAGTAGTGGCTTGGAAAAGAAGGAATATGAGAGGGACTGATGCCAGGTAAGCATGTTTGATGCAATTTAGGGTTATAGTAGATGCCCCCTAATGTGTGAGGTTAGAAGATCATATAATGGCCAAAATACATTATCAATCTTTATCAGCGTACCAAACCAGTGAGCCCAGGGACCAGAATTCGGGAGGTGCCATTTACAAAATAACAATTGTCTCACCGAGGTGGGCATACCCATGCTCGGGATGAAATAAAATCATGGCTACCAATCAAATACATTGTAGATCCATGTCATATAACTATATAAAGTGTAGCTGTGAGAAATACACAATGGATCTACATCTCAAAATCAAAAGATATACATGTATAGTATCCATCTTCTAGAAGTTGATAAGGCCTGATGGTTGGAGATGAGGTCTTCGGAGCTCGAGCAACAACTTCAAAATATTCAAAAATAAGGTAGGAGTGTAATATGAGTGTACAAATTCACTACCCAGAGGTCTTTGACAACTCGTCGGTCATGGACTAGAGAATCTTGATGATCATGATGAAGGCTTCATTGATTTCAAACAAAGACTTGATTGGACTTTGAGGATGGTCAGACATGAGGGAAAGAGACAAACTATAGAGGGGATGACTCAGGCTCGGTAAAAAATTCCCTTGGACAATAGCACGACAAATGATGAGACTCAAGAAGCATGGCATTGAAATAATTTCACGAGGTAGGAGGCGATGCGAACTCTCCATATGTTTGGAAGAATAACTAGATGGAGGAGGACACAACTTTATGTAGCGAGAATAGATTCCTAAGTTCATATTAAATCCGAGATCTTGAAGAAAAAATTGAAGGATGTGCTTTGTCCAAGGGAGACTCATTGTGATGGAAATAAAAAGAAAAACTTTTCCCTTCCCCTTTTTGGGGTATATTTGATTTTTTTGTCTTTTTCAATAATTTTGGAAAAAGCATAAAAGAATACTATGTTACAAAGGAGGAATTGAGTGTCACAAACATACTAGTTCCAAGTGCACGAAAGAAAGGGATTCTCAGGGAAAAGGGACATATGTAAGAAAAGGACACTCGGGAAAAATCCTCCAGGGGCCAAAGGTGTCAAGACGTAGAGGAAAAGTGCCACAAGGCTTGCGTATAAGGCATGCTTCAGATGGTTTAGTTGAGAGCAACATGGAGCCGTCATTAGGCCAAAGATGTGGGTATGCAAATGCGATTAATAAGACATACAATGGTAATGTCCTTCGATGTAATTTTAACGATCCCAGAGAAGGTAAACTTGGTGGTTTTTCATATTTAGAGAGTCTGAAAAATGTAAAAGGAGACTCCAATGGGGTACCTTTTTCGAAGGTAGTCTAGTCGGTTCGAAAAAGGGGTAAACTAGCATCGACAAGACGTCTATTCAAAACCATTTTAACAAGTGTGATAAAGACAAGATCACTCGGCCATGTTTTCATTTTTAAGGAGTCTGAAAAAAGATTAACTATGGACTCCATTAGGAATGTTCTTCTAGACTATTTTAACGAGTGTGAAAGAATAAGGTCACTCGACGATCTTTTCAATTTTAGAGAGTCTGAAAAGAGCTTAACTATAGACTTCGTGGGGGTTCCTTTTTTGTAAATTTAGTCCCTCAGGCCCGAAAAAGGGGTAAAATTATACCTGAGAGTACTCTTCTAGAGAACTGAAGTTCCTTAGAGTATACCTTTGTTCATACAGTTGACCGTCTAGACTGAAAAAGGGGTAAACTACCACTGGATAGACATGACTTCAAATTTTAGTTTAACGAGCGTGAAAGGCCACAAGATCGTTCGAAAATCTTTTCATGTTTAGAGGGTCTGAAAATGGCTTAAAAGAAGACCCGTTGGGGGCTACAACTCATGTATGAAACTGGTTCAGGTAGATCCCGCTACTAGGATCAAACCAAGAGTCTCTTCGATAGTCAACTTGGAAATTCTCCTAAAAGGGAAGAAAAGACAAATCACAGTGTAAGTCTTCCCTCGGTATAGAAACTGTAGTCATGGCTTCAAGGATAGCCTCATATGAAGGCAATTCAAAGTCTGAGAAATCATTCAAACGAGGGTCGAAAATCGCAAAGGGTGAAGTAAACTAACCATACTCCATATGAAAATGGAGGTTTTGGCCAGGGATGGCAGAGTCTATCAACAAAGAATCACAAGCACAAGGGCTTGAGAATATACAAACAACAAGATCAAACTCAGAAGGATACTCAATCCCACTTTGAATAAGAGGGGGAAACAAAGGCTCCCATGCCCCCATTGGATAAACCAATGGATCAATTGCTGAGACTAAGTCTCAGGAAGGCCTACATGATTTCACAGGTTCCTGCTCAGAAGCAATCGAACATCGAGGATAATATGCCACATAATTAACCTATGGTGGGGTAGATTCTACATGAACGCTAGGAAAATATAAAGGGGTAGTCTGAAATAATGCCAAATTAGGATGGTGATTATCATATGCTAGCTGGTCGATAGTGACAATGCTTCCATTGTGAGGGAAATGCATCACCGGGAAGAGCGTAGACACCACAACATTCATAGCATGTACTAATCATGCCCAAGAAGCATATTGAAATCTAACAAGCCTTGCACCACTATAACATCGACACGGACAATCTTCCCACCTAACGAGATAGGAAACTGAGGAAGAACCCCAAAATATTCACTAGGACGTCTGTCAAAAGCCAACAGTTCATGTGAAGAAGACACAATCTTGGGACATCCCAAGACTTTCCAAACTGAGGAGGATAAAATACTTGCAAAGGCTCCTTCATCCACAATACATCGATAAATGTTTGTTGAATTAAATTCAACCCTTATTTGAAAAGGTGTGGAAAAAGGAAGACGAGGCTCAACAAGGTCATTCCAATCAAAGGAAACCATCCTAGGGCTTGGAGGGGGTGTGCTCGGAACGAGCNCGGTAGACACGTCACTCCTCAAAAGAAGAGTGGGATCATCCGATGACTGCATCGGCATGACCACTTTCACAACCAATGGCTGAATAGGTTGTGAGACTACATGGTCTAAAGGCACCTCACCCCCCAAAAGAGGAGTGGGATCAGTCGATGACTACATCGGCATGACCACTTTCTCAACCAATGGCTGAATAGGCTGAGAGACTACAAGGTCTAAAGGCACCTCACCCCCCAAAAGAGGAGTGGGATCAGTCGATGACTGCATCAACATGACCAATTTATCAACCAATGGTTGAATAGACTATGAGGAAACCTCAAAGGACTCAGAATTAAAAGAGCTTGTAGACAGGGACCACAATCTTTGTACCTCTGGAATGCCAGGGCACAAATGAGTAAGGTGATCTCCCTTGCAAAGATTACAAGGGAACTTATGCTTACATCCTATCCATCTACGTTTCTCAACAGAATTAATGGCCCCAACATGACTAGCAGTGGTTGGTTTCACATCTCCAACATGACTTGCAGAGGTTAGTGATGGTTCGATAACACGACTTTCAGAGGTTACAGACCTATTACCAGTATGACTAGCAATGACTGAACTTTTTCCCCCGGCATGACTTGCAGAGGGTGAGTGTGTACCCCCAGCATAACTTGCATAGGCTGGGTGTTGGTCATCAACGTGACTTGCAGAGGTTGTCAACCTATCTCCAACATGACTTGCAAAGGTTGGTGATTTTTTCTTCCTATTCTTCCTCTTTCTATTTCATTTAGACTTCCAGTTACTAGTAACTGTACTTTCACTAGAGGCTGGAGAAGGAGGAGGAGAAGACTTTGTTGATGAAGAAAACTCAACAGGGTGCCCATGAATTAAGGTTCTTAACTGAGAAGCATCAAGAGCATTCGGGACATTTGGAATGGTACCCAACCAAACCGGTAGTCCCACATTCAACCCAAGAATGTACAAAGTGGCCATCAAAGGGACACCAACGTTTCCGAAGAAGGGAAAAGCACAAGAATCCCCTTGTGAAGGGGCTCCTTGGTTGGTATCACTGAGAACTTTAACCATGAAGATCTTATGCACAGGTTCTCCCTTTTTTGGATCATTCAAGCCCGTAAAAGTCTCACACACTGACTCTAGTGAACCAGTGTTATCAAAACAACGCCTATAAAGAGGTGGCTCCATGTTCCTAAGAGGAAGACTGAAAAGTCCTCTCAACCAACAGAGTGGGCGGTCTACCACCCTATGTCAGAGACCCAAATCCACAACTGACTAACTCACTATGGAAAACTAGGGAACACAGAGCACACACTAAAAGTTCCTAAAGGAAAATCAAGCAAATGACTAACTAGTTGGAAGAATAGTTACACCAACCAACACTAGAGAAACTTACCGGTGTAAGTGAAACTCGAATATGGAAGAACCCTCCAGGTATACTCTGTAAAGAATGACCTGGTGTCTGCCCTAGGTACTGTGGTATACCCCCGCGGTCACCTATGTAAGTCCCTAAAATAAAGGCAACTAGGTTGTCAGCTCATGAACAATCACCAGGAGGGTACAGTCGACAGTCGGGTGGACCGCAATGAGAAGGGTATTAAGCCTGAAACCTATCAAGGGTATCAAAAGCAAGAGTTCCGAAAGATGACTGAGGACCTTGAACAGATTCGAGACCCACGAAGCTCCATGGCAAATACGATCAATGAAATCCCAAGACAAGTCCTCTATATGCGTTCCCCACTACGCTTGGTCCGGCTTTGGAGGGGTTATCTCCGCTACCTTTCCACACATAATCTCGTGTTTAGCCCCTGTGTTAGAGGGGGGTCCCAGATAATTTCCACATTACTGG
>JASDQU010228109.1:4510-17268 GCA_032191745.1 Picea mariana | reverse complement strand
CTCCAGGTTGACATAATTAGATGTATTATTGAATCCAAATATTGATGAGGAATCACAATCAAGAAGCTTTGGCAATCTTCACTTAGGAGTAGTAAAATCCCACAAGTTGTTTTTTGCATTCTCATCTAGTAAGAGATGATCTTCATCTCCTTTTTCTGTTATTTAATGACCTTCTCCTCTTTGGCGTCTATATTAACATGTTTTTATCTTTAAGAGATCTTGAATGTGTTTCTAATGAGGAATCTATATTATATTCTTTAGAAAAGTTAGTTACTACACCCCTCCCCTCATATTTGCAAGATGCATCATAATATGAATTAATAGAAACCTCTTCTATAAATTTGTTCATTTGTGGACATTCATGTCATTTATTTTCTATCTTACTTTCTCTAATATTAATTGTAGTGATTAAAGATAATATTGTACAAATGGAGTTGAAAAAATAGTTAGAACTATGATAAAAGACGAGTTTGGCTATACTTCTATAGATCACATATTAAAGGATCATGGTACATGGATTCCCCCATTAACATAAGGATCATGGTATGTTGGGACTTATATGTTATTGCAAACCAACCCTCAGAACCAATGCTCACAAAAAAAACTCTAGTGAGCCTCTTTTGAGACTTTAAATAGGTTGGGAAGTTTTTCTGCAAGAATGGTTTCATCTTTGAACTAGGCGGTTGTGATTGAAAGGAGTTAGTAAAG
Source organism: Picea mariana (assembly GCA_032191745.1). NCBI lineage: Eukaryota > Viridiplantae > Streptophyta > Pinopsida > Pinales > Pinaceae > Picea > Picea mariana. The sequence goes on along the minus strand of JASDQU010228109.1, from coordinate 16,560 downwards.
CATGAAATGAAGAGTATTAGAGAAAACATTGCTTGGAGTAGCTCAACAAGTAAGAAATAAAATGAAGGTACTAATTTTCTTCTTTGTTTAATTCAAAATCAATGTTTTCTTCAAAGTGAAGGGAAAACGCGATGAGTAAGATGGATAGGAAAAAGCAGGGGTTGTAGCAGAAAACCCAATACCCTGCCTAGTGTTAGCAACACCCATATCAATCTCAATCCCATTTGAGTGTTTTGATAAATCCATAGGTTCCACATTAGTTGAACTAAAATTGTGAGGCAAGGTCATTTTTTACAACATAAGTTGGGGCATGGGAGATGGAGCTTCTTGGAGAAGATGTTGTCCATGTATTTCAAGTAGTACAAATCTATGAGGAGAATACTCACTCAGTACTAAAATTCTTCAGTTTGGTACAACTCTACGAAGGTTTTCAACATACTCTAGGTTTTCAATATTGCATGCATTGTGTCATGACAAAATTTATCCTTCTTGATGCTTTTTCATGTAATTCATTGTGTGTAACTTCTACAATTTCAAATACTCTAGATATTGAAGGCTTCGTCATGGGGAAAAAGCGGTGTTTTACACTCCTCTCATGTTAATGCTTTACCCGATCTCTGCATTTGAGGTAATTCATATTGTGCATATGCCTCTAACTATGTGGGTGTGCTTTGTATATGGTATGCACCATGTTTACTGACTTATTTTATGATACTATGCCCAATTTTTTTTTCTTCCAGCTTCAAGTCACCTGCATACTTGTTTGCGTGCTTTGTTGTTGTCGCATGATTGATTGAGAATTTGGTGTGCCCATAAAAGTTTGTGCCTAACTTGTTTCCATAGCCTTGTAGATTCCTTGCTAGGTAAGTATAGGTTAATATTTTCCCTCACTATGGACCGTACCCATGGCCTTGCCATATACATAGTTTAGAATTTAGTTGCAAAAGATAAAAAAAAAATCTATGTTTTTTGGTTGGTGAATTGGAGTCCATAATTATACTTTGGCGCTAGTTTCTTTTTTTTGTTGGAAATAATGTCATATTAATTGGCGATGTTTGATTTAACAACTTTAGTTAAAAACAAACTTCATCTTGTTCATTCATTTTTCTTACGCCAATACCAGTAAATAGTTCCCTACTAAAATTTTCATTTTCCCCATTAACTACAAAAAAATGATCATAACACCTATTAAAAGATATTTACATAATCTTATTGTGTACAATACATTATTGAATTGTCTAACATCTATTAAAAAAATATTTACATCATCTTATTGTGCACAATACATTATGTCAACAGAAATGAAGAGCGATACAACATTGGAAAAACAAATTAAGTTGAAAATGACATAGCCTTAAAAGAAATCCAAAGAATTATAGCGGTGAGGGCAATCACATAATCCAAGAGCTTTGTATTGTAGTAATCCTATCGTTGTTAAAAAAAATTAAGTTGAAAATGACATAGCCTTAAAAGAAATCCAAAGAAAAATAGTGGTGAGGGCAAACACACAATCCAAGAGCTTTCTATTGTAGTAATCCTATCGTTTTCTCATAACAATCTTTGTTTAAATGTTAAATTCATTAGCAATGTGGGCTAGCACCAAAATACTTCATTGTGCACTCGTCGATGGTACCACCATATTAACCAAAGAAAAATCAAAATTTTAATCTCTATCGTGTATTTTATTTTTCCATGTTAAGCTTAGCGCTTTATTAGTTTCATCCTCCTGAAACACCTTCTTATAGATTTAGCCTCATCCCTTAGAGTTTTGACCTTTTAACATATATGCATTCTCTTTGTATTCTCATTATTGTTTATAATTTATTTTCTTTGCAGTTGAAATGAAATGAGGTTGAGGTCCCTCTTTCAATATTTCCTTTCCACTTCATTAATACCCTTTACCTTACCAAACTTCATTTCACATTCTTTTCTAATATGTCAAATGTACTCTTCAAAACTGGATTAAAATCTTCCTTTGAAAGTCTATTTTCTTTTAAGAAAGTTTTTTTTAAGGGTTTCACACTGTTATAAGATTATTGAATATAATTTTTTTTTTTTATAAAACTCGATTATGTTAAATTTCAACATATTTTGACATGAATCTTTTCTTGATTTCTCATGAGGATGAGGTTGATCGTTTTCATCCTATAAATTTTGTTTAATATTAAATTTTCGAATATTTGGGTGTTTTGGATATCCATATCACTTATTTTGATGAGCCTCATTTAGATATGAATAATGCCGAGAGATTGGTGTGAAGGGTGCTTGCCGAATATTGTTTTTGATGTGCTTAAAAAAAGAGGTTATGATTTTAGAATAATGTGCTAAAAAAGAGGTTATGATTTTAGAATGTAACAATAGGCTTCATTTACCAGTGAGTTGATTTTACAACTATATTTGTAAAAAAATACTTCTTATTCATCTAGTGGTACTATGAACTACAAGGAACATTTGATAATTTCTTAATTCTCAATTTATTAATTCTCAATTTATTAATTACATAGACTTAATTTGTTCAAGAAAGTAGCTCTAGATCCTTTTGAGTTCATATATATACAGGCGACCATGCCAAAAAGATCAATATAATGTCTCCCATCATAAATGGAGTAGTGGCACCCCATTTGTTGCTTTTAAATGTTATTATGTTTCTCTGATTAAGTTGGCCATAATATTCCTACTTTTCTACCATGTATTTGTGTAGACTAGATGGGAGGAAATCTTATGGTATCTTGGATAGGATTACTTTTTCTTGTGAAGGGAGTGTGAAATTAAAAATATTATTATATTTGTACTTTGCATTTTATCATTTTATCTTTTGTAGGTAAAATTAAATCACTAACTTAATTTTTTTATTTTATAGTTGCACATGTAGGATACTTGATCAATCAGAATCATTTTCCACCAATTTTGTACTCATAGAGAGTTGCATATTGGTTGTAGTTTAATCATAGTTTGCAAAGTTGTAACCATCTTTCTAATTTAAAAAACACATATTTTGAGGACAATATATTGTTCTTATTTTATATGGCATCCAAATTGTTTTTTTTTAAACAACATAATTTTAAATTCATTTGTTGATATGAACTACATTTCCTTGTAAAAATATAATATAGTTAAGTCCAGAGGCAATTAATTCCAAGTGGAAGAAAAACATAATTTTTTTCTATCTAAATGGTTTCTCTTCAAAATTTTCATAGTTAAGTATAAATGGTAGATTGTTCCATGTGCTTAGTGCTAGCAATTGATTTCAATGGTTGGAAAGTTATGGTAGTTACAAGGGAAGCACATGCTAGCAATTAATTTCAATGGTTGGAAAGTTATGGTAATTACAAGGGTTCTTGGAGTAGTTATTGCATTTATATGATGATGGGAATAGGCATTAACAAACATTGTGTCAATTTTTTAAAGGATGTCAAAGGATTGGATATGTATTATTAGGGTCCTAGATGATTTTTGTATATTCTAGCATAAATCTACTTATATTACATGTTTTTTGAATCCATGTTATGCATGCCATAAATATGTGACTGACAAGTAACACAATCAAACACAATTGAATCCATACACAATTTTAAGGTACTAACATGTTTTTTTAATTATTGAGTGTAAGCATTCCATAATTGTTCTACGCATATCAGATGTCTTTGAAATATTATTTTTAGATGTATAACAAGTCTTATTTCTCACATTTTAAAATTTATATTTGTTTATATTTATTGCAACAAATACGTATATATTTTGGAATTTTTTTTTAGAACATTGAACATTTAATCCATAGTTATGAATATGCAAATTAGCGATAACAATTGTCACCAATTATTGGTTAAGTCTCTAATCAGTATGAATACGTGTCCATCTATGATAACATAGATGCAACTGTCACCAATTCTTGGTCAAGTCTCTAATCAATATTTTAGATATGATTGTACTAATTGGATAAAAACTAGTGGAAAACATCCCCAAAATGTCGATTTTTTCTCTATTTGATTACCTTGATTAGGTTAATATTCTTTAAATTAGATATGAGGTATTTTGATGCAAATGCTTACAAGTGTATTGGGAGTTTATTGGTGGGTTTCCTATGGAATGCTTGGTGCTATCACACATCCATATGGAATGTTTGGAACTTAATTAGGGTGTCACTCTCCACATATTATAGTGAAAGAGATGTGCTAGAATGTTTGGAGATTTGCCAAAAGGGGAAGGGTAATTATCAATTTTGAAAACTAAATTTATTCAATGTTCAACTCATTTGATGGCCTTTAAAACATCTAATCTAGATCTCATGCATTTTCCCCTATAAATGTCTAAGCTAGATCTCATGCATTTTCCCTACCGACATGGGTAGTAGGTGGGGGAGGATATTTTGATGTAATTATGGTTTAATACGTTATCTAAAAATATGACTAGATCACCCCTTTAAGTAATACAAGTATCCATGATAGAAAGGAAAATAGAGTTAATATGGGAATAAAGAAAGAGATGTGAGGTTCAGATACAAAAATAAAGAAATCTAAGTGATCAGATGATAAGGAGATGAATGGAAACTTATATAATATAGTGAACAAAATAGATAGTATTTTATAGAGGGCGTGATTTCTAGCGGATGGATAGATTGAGTAAAACCTTGTCCGACAGTGAAAATAATGGTGTGATCCCTTTATAATAGATTGTGATAGCTTGGAAAATGGTAAAAGCCACCATGTATGAAAAAAAACTTTTTTCTATGGTCATGTTTGAATCTAAGGTCTCATTCTTGTTTTTTCCCCAACTCCAATAGAAAGGTGCACACAAAAAGAAATAGAAGGTAGCAAGATCTATTGAAATCAAAATTTTAGCAAGGTCCACAGTGCGTAGAAGACGTTAAGATATTTCACTGCATAAAAATGATAAATTTGATTGCCTAAACTTGGATTCTAAACCTATATTTGTAATATGAAACATCCTTTTTTCTTCCCACAATATAGGCCATCACTACTTCACTACGTATTAGGCCATTTACTATTTCAAACTACTTATGCCTAAATGTGAATTAAATTTGTTCAGGGCATCGCTACTTTTTTGTGTATTAGGTCAGTTTCCATTTAAAACTACTTAAGTTGAATGTAAATGCAATTTGTTCAACATTATCTTTGATATTATCCCAATACATATTCCAATCACTAAACTGACATAGAAACCCCATTAGATTTTAAGGTACCAAAAGGAAATATGGAGAGTAGTAGCGTAGTTATTAGCAAAAATAGTTAACAAAAACAAATGAAACAATAAACACGATGACAATATAGATGCAACTGATGTTACCTTTATTATCTTGAAATACAAGTTCACTTGCCTCTTCAAGGAGGAAACCTCTAATAGAGTGGAGATCGAGTACAAATGATTTCACAAGACAAGCATTTCCATGCTTTCTACCCCTATATATACTATTTTTGTATTCTTGAGAACATTCTATAGGAAGAACTTTCTAGAGCCAAAACCTTATAGTAAGTCTTCTTACATTACATGCATTCATATTATTACATAGGCCCTATTTACTAATGATGGAATTTATTGCATAGAAAAAACATATTATTCTATCTACTTGAGGGATCAGGGAGGCTAGGACCCTAACATTCCCTCCCCTTTAAACAACAATCTTGTCCTCAAGGCTTGAGATGTGGAAACTTCTATAAAAAGGTGGTCAACTGCCAATGGAATCCTCAAGTTGTGTATCCTTCCACTATATTAAAACTTGTCGAATTGTGCATTTATGGAGACGATGCTCACATTGGGCCAAGACTGATTGTGTCTGCATCCAAATGGAACCTTGTTCATCCAATTTCAAGAGACTAGTTTGAATATGGCACTTGGTTCCAATGAATTTCTTTAAACAAGAAACATGAAAAATTGGATGGATCTTAGAGTGACCGGGAAGGGCTAAATTGTAAGCCACATTCCCTATGTGCTTGAGGATTTCATAACGACCATTAAACTTTGGAGCAATTTCTAGCAGTGATTTACTTTGAGGGAAGTTTTCATATATGATCGAAGAAGAAGAAACACCTGATCCCTCTTAGAAAAATGGCATTCAAAATGATAATGATTATATTATTGCTTCATGAGATCCTAATCTATGACTAAATTCTCTTTGAGGGTGCATTGGAATTGCAACTCGAATGGTAAGAGTTTTGTCCATATCCTAGACCTTGGAGACATCGAGTAAGTAAGATAATATGGAGGGTGGTTTTTGACCACATATTGCCTCAAAGGGAGTCATGTGAGTAGTACCATGGTAATATGTATTGTACCAACATTCAACTAGTGGTAACCATTGAACCCAATGAGATTATCATTTGGCTGCAAAGTAATGAAAATAAGCTTATAAAAACTTGTTGAAAGTTTTGGTTTAATAATCGGTCTGGGGATCAGTTGAGATGCAACTGGGTGCCCTAAATCCTAAACATTTTTTTCCTGAAAGTACCTGTAAAAAATGGATCACAGTCGAAAAAAATAGATTGGGGCATTCCATGGCTTTTGAATATATTGTCCATGAAAACTTGCACCACCATGGAAGCTGTGAATGTGTGTTGGAGGGAACGAAAATGTGCATGTTTAGAAAGGTGATCAACCACAACCATGATTACTGGTTTATTTCCAGATTTGGGTAATCTGACAATGAAATTTCATAGATATATCATTCGATATAGCAAGAAGAATAGGGAGAGGTTGTAGTGTGCCTAGAATTTTGATTGTTTCTCCCTTGTTGCATTGGAAAGTATCACATTCAACCACAAAAGTGTGGCTTTCCTGCTTCATTCCTTCCTAGAAAAAAAAACATTTAATTTGTTCATATGTTTTTTGAAATCCATGTTGATGTTTGGAAAACATCGGGAAGACATTCTCTAAAGATAATAATTAATAATATAATTATTATTGATTATTAAATATAGTATATAATAAGTAAATGATAATAATAAGTAGTTATTGATTATTCAAGGGACACATCCTTTGATGGATGGTCACCTTATGTTCCCTATATATGGAACACTCATTATTGTAATAATATATCGAATATCGATCATATCTCATATATCGAATAACAATCCATAATTCGATTAACAATCCATAATTCCATGCTTTTAACGAAGCATGAAATTTAGAGAGCACAATGGATTTAAGGTGGTATTGTTTTCTCAAATACAGGTGGCCTTTATTACGAAGCTCCTCATTTTTCCAAATGTATTCATGAGATGCATTGGGGTCTTTTTGCAATTGTTGGATCATATGAGAAAATTTGGTATATTGGAACCATTATTATGGAACTATCTTTAACCAATTGGCTACAATGAATGAGAGTGAAAATAGGGACCCTTTGTCTTCATATCTCCTAGAAAGAGCATCAAAAACCACATTCTATTTTCCCTTCATGTAAATTGTCTCATAATCATAGCTAAAAATTTTAGTTAACCTCTGTTGCTTAGGGGATGAAATCCTTTGTTCCAAAAAATACTTGAGGTTGAGATGATAATTTTTAATTTGGAAGCATTTCCCTAGAAAGTAAGGACATCAAATATCCACTACATGTAAAATAATCAACATTTCCTTTTCATAGGTGGATTTTCCCAAGTGTCTCTTAGAAAGGATTTTATTAGTGAAGGCCAATGGTCTACCTTCTTGCATCAAAACTACCACATTGACTTTCCTATAGGTGTCACACCAAAAAAATGTCTCTTTGAAGTAAGGAAGTGTCATAACTATAGTGGTACACATAGCCTCTTTCAAATCTTGGAAATATTGATCAACGCCCTTATTCCAATTGAAAGCATTCTTCTTAAGGAGGGTAGTGAGTGGGGTTGCAATTTTTCCATAGTTTTGGAAAAACTTTATATAATATCCATTCAAACCAAGGAAACCTCACAAAATTTTAATATTTTTAGGGTGGAGCCAATTCTTCATATGTTCAATTTTCTTAGGATCCACACTGACATCATCCTTACCAACAATATGGCCGATGTATTGAACTTCAGAGGCATCAAAGGTACATTTAGACTATTTGAGAAAGAGTTGATGTTGATAAATTAAGTGTAAGACTTGATCCACATAGGCAATATGGGCTTGCCAAGTTTTACTATAAATCATAATATCATCAAAGAATACTAGTACAAAATGAAAGAGGAAGGGCTGGAAGACATGATTACTGAGGCTTTAGAAAGTGGATGGTGCATTACATAGGTGGAAGGGCATGATCAAGGAATCATAATGGATTTCATGAATATGAAAGGTAGTGTTGGGAATGTTTCCCTCATTAATACATATCTAGAGGTAGATAGAACATAGATCAAGTTTAGTAAATAATTGAATAGCGCTCAGTTCATACAAAAGGTCATCAATGATGAGAATGGGGAATTTGTCTTTGATGGTAATTTTTTCGAGGGATCGGAAATCAGGGAACCTATAACAAGTAAATTTTTTCTTGAGTACAATGACCATTGGAAAGGAATAAGGGATTGTACTAGGGAATATGACACCTGCAACTAAAAATTATTGAACATTTTTCTCAATTTCCTTTTTTTTGAGCAAATGGCTGAGGATATGGGTGAACATTATGAGGAAGTCTATCAAGGAAAAGTGAAATGGAATGATCATGGGGACCATATGAGGGTGGGATTCCTTGGGGATTGTCAAAAATATATTAGTGTTTGGAGAGAATAATATGCATGTTAGGATGTATAGTGGGGAAAGGAGTCTCAACTACTTGAATGGCATGGAACTGGGAATAATTCCATAATGACCCTTCTTAAATTTTTTTTTTCCATTTGGTGGGAACTAAAATATCGAGGAAACCATACATGATGCCTTGGAATTTGTACCAATGTCCAGGTAAAATTTTAGGCGATATATATTTCCCATGGGCTAATTTTCCATGCTTTTTTCAAAAAATGATTCGTCAATTTCCATTTTTTCTAAAAGTGATTCACCAAAATTCTATAGAATAAAATTATTTTACCTTAAAAATAGCCCAATTTTTATAGAAATATATAAAATCCTTAGAAATTGGAATATTTTTAAAAACATATCGCCAAACATTTTATAGTTTTCATATTAAGGAATAGTAATATTTACCAAGGTTTCTACATTCCGAGAAAAAATTTCATGCTTAAAATTGTCCCTGCCAATGTCCATTTTGTTGGAAGCTCATGTATAAGTACTTGAAGCCCATGGTTATGGGGCCTAGCATGTGTAACCATTCAATACCCAAAACAATTTCACAACCACTGATGTCAATAGAAAACATGTTGGATTTCATATGGTAATCACCAATTTGTAGGCACACATTTTCACAACGACCCCCACATTCAATGGAACTTCCATTAAGAATCATGATTTGAAAGTTATTGAATTCATGGATATAGAAAAGGGTCCCTTTAGCAATCCATTGATGAATAAAATTATGGGTGTTGCCACTGTCGATGAGGATAATGACTTTTCGATGCTTGATATAGACAATTAACTAAGGGTTTGGGTAACAAAGATTTAATGTACCCAACCACCAGGCTGGGAAAAAATACTCCAAGAATGCTCTCCAAGAACCATCTGAAACCACATTGTAATGTACCTAGCCATGAACATGCCATATCACGAAAATAACAAGATTCATATAAACTCTTAAATTCGATCTCTGATAATAAATTAATTCAAGAATGCATGCAGGAGATAAGGTAGTAGAACATGCATTTAACAAGAGTCAATATGAAACCTTAAAGAATATTTATCATGCCATGCACAACCATATCTAACAAGAAAATATATTGGATATGCAAATCTTAGAAATGACAATCAATACAAAATAGAATTATAGATATAAAAATAGAAACCATATAATAGATAAAGAACTTATCTTAAAGATAAAAATCACCAAATGGATGTAGACCAAGGACGTTCCATCCAACCATCAACATTGTTGTTCCAAGTATCAACATTAGGTCATCCCTGAGCCAGGGCTATGAATCCACAAGGATGGGTTCCAAGGCTACACTCAACTTTCCAAACAAGTCAACACTCAATCTCTCATAGTTTTCTCATCACACAAAGAACAATCCATAGTACACCAGCTCTCTTCTATCCAACTTGAACAATCCAAGAGAATGGATGACCTTCTTTGCCACACAGTCTCTCAGGCTGTCCATCTCCTTTTAGGGTTATAGTGATTTTGGACAAGAATCTTCATGTTGGGACTCTCAAGACTTGTAGTCATGATCAAGTCTGATTCATGCCAATTCCTCTCAAGAATACAAGAATTACTCTATGGCTAGAATACACCAACAACATTATGAATCCATCAACAATGTCTTCCTTCTTCAACAACACATTCTCCTATTCTCCCCAAGAACCAGAATGAGTATGAATTTTTAGATCAACATTGAAAAATAAAAGTCATGTGGAAGAAGAAGAAGAGGAAGAAGAAGAAGAAGAACCCCCAAACCATCCAAAGATGGGTTTATATCTTTCTTGGAATCAAGAACCACATGGAATTTTCCCTAATAAGATCATGTAACTGATTCTTTCTCTCAATAAAAATTTAAAGATGGGTAAGATAAAATGTAATATAAATACTTATCCCCTTTATCCCCCTCTCTCATGGAATCATATCCCCTTATCTCTTGTCCTTGTCCATCTTGTAGTGAGCGATGAATTTTATTAATATGTATATCAAAGTATTACATTTTCTAGGATTTTCGATCCCCTTTAATTGTTTAGGCACTTTGACATTTCATCAATTAAAAAAAATACATTATTTAATATGGGGACTCAAAACCGAGGTATTTGTTGGTTAGTAATTTATCTACTCTGATCTTACCTTACTTTCATAAGTTGACCCAGGTTTATATTTCACAAGCTTCCAACAAAATCCCTCTAAAACTATCGGCCCCTTGGTAAACCAGAAGGCAATGGAGTACATAGGGTGCATTGTGTAGTCACACCCTAGATAGTTCTATGGGTGGCTACAATACTCAGATGCTTGCAGCCTGGGAATAAGTGGGGATCTATGATTGTACCTTGTGAAATTCATTTATTTAGTCTAACATCTTAATTAATCAATCACTCTTACTCATGCATGTGAAATATCAGATCTAACTAGTTTCTTTATTCATTTATCTAGCATTTAATCATTAACAACAATGGAGATGCATAACATTTAGTCACATCACACATGTTCTACTGTGGTTCACCCCCTCCTAGGTTACATCCACAAAATATTTGCATCTCAATATCGTTTATTATGTCTCAGCGATATATCGTTTCACGTGCGTTTACAGTCTTGGATCTTACAATCTCAATAGGCTTCCCGATCCCTATGAGGTTGACTAGATTGCACCAGGCTCCTCAGCCTGTAATATAAACCTTGGGATCGATTTGATCGACTCTTCTCTAGCTCACCAGTGTACATAATGTTATGGTTCTATCCTTTCTCTCCTCTTCTCCTAGACCTCCTAGGTACTTATTTATACATATCTCTGACTTACCAACCATTACATTCTCTTACCAAAACCCTAACCCTATCATGGCTAGGTCTTCTTGCATGCGTGGATCACATTCCTTCCTCTTCTACATGCGCATATGTTTTAAATGTGTTTATCCTTATACATGCACATTCACCTCCCATGTCGTGCCTTTCCCTCCAAGCTGGCATGCGCCCAAAAAGCCCCCAACACTGACATCGTGACTCATCCTGAGTCACTGTCTAACTCTCGTGTCTTCCATTGCTTATGCTAGTGATTTGTACATGTCTACTATCCATTGGCACTCCTCCTAATCCTGACTACTCTTTTGCGTCATGGCTTCAACCACCTGCAAAATGACTTGAGGTCTTATGTTGCGCGTGGACTTTTCTCTTTTCGTCGCACTAAATACCCCTTTTTTCCACTATATACATCTCCCTTTACTACGCGGTAACTTTCTAAGTGCTAGGAGGTTGACTATCCCTGTAGAGTTTCATTCGACTCCCATTGATCATTCCTATGAGTTCTATACCTTCTAAATATTTCAACTATACAACTCCCCCATCT
>JASDQU010228108.1:0-17269 GCA_032191745.1 Picea mariana | reverse complement strand
CTTTAAATAACATTGCCTTGGATCTTTCTTTAGGCCATAGAAGCTATTCTTCAACTTGCATACCAAATTTTATTTTCCTTCGACCTCATACCCCTGTGGCTGCTGCATATAAATATCTTCATCCAAATCCCCATGGAGAAAAGTTGTTTTTACATCTAACTGTTCAAGATGCAAGTATTCTACTGCCACAAGACTTAAAATAGTCCTATTTGAATTCATCTTAACAATAGGAGAAAATGTTTCATCAAAAAATATACCTTTCTTTTGTTCAAACCCCTTTACAACAAGTCTAGCCTTCTACGACTTTTTTCCTCCATATTATTCCTTCAACTTGTAAACCCATTTATTTTGCAATGCTCTTTTTCCTGCATGCAACTGAACCAAGTCCCAAGTCTGGTTATTTACCAAGGAATCCATTTCTTCTTTCATTCCTTTCTCCCACTTATTTTTAGTGTCTACATGTATTACCTCTTCATAAAATTTTGGTTCACCATAATCAATCAACAATAAATAATACAATGAAGGAGAGTATCATTCAGGGGTCTACTTAAATCAAGTTCTAAAAAAAATGAGGCTTGTGGACAATGGCTTGCTTATTCCAGCAAGATGCTTCAAGATGGCCTTTCCTTTCACAATGTGAACAAGTCACTGCATACCAATAGTTGTCTATGGTATGGCCTCTCTTCTTGTAGCAGTGACAAACAATAAATTTCTTGTTTTATGTGGACCTCCTGGTCCCCTTCTTCTTCTTGCTTTCTCTGATTGGTTTGTTGTTGTCTTTGAGTGCATGTGTGGGCTAAGTTTGCAATATCTCCTTCAATTTACCACAAGGATGAGGTAGTGGTGAGTTGACACCTTCACTCAATACTATTGGTCCTTCTCCTGATGAGAAATCCAATTCCAACATGTTGATTTCCTTTATGAAAATGGTTTTCTTCATGGTGATGGAAGTTTCACTTCTACCATCAAAGTCTAGGCCTTCATGCTTGGCCTGGGGTGTGCCTACAATGGGGGTCTTTATGGCTTGTCTCATATTTCCTAGACATTGTCCATCAATCCAATTTTCCTTATAATTGTAGAGCCAATACCCATGGTATGCTTCTCAAATATACCAAGTTGATATTGAGGATTGGATATAGACGATGATCTTACCGAAATGGTCTCAGTCATGGTGCTATCATCTACAGTGATAATGGAAGGCTTCTTCGCTCCTCTATTCTATTAGAAAACTGCTTGAAGCCTTGCCAAGGCCTTATTCTTCTCTTCCAAATATTGTTGTACTTGCGTCATCATCTTCCTAAGCCTATCCTCCTGCTAGTTTTCCATTTGGATAACCTTCTGACCAAGGTACACAAGATGCACCCTGTGCTTATTCCAATTTGTTTTGACTTCTATGAGGGAGTCTTGGCCTTATTTAAACTTCTTCTTTAGTAATGAAAACATTGGGAAGAGATCTCCATGTGCTTCTCCATATCTTCCATCACTAGGTTAAACATCTTAAACTATGCCTTCAAGCTCTCATTTTCCTCTCAAAGCTTGGCATTGTAACTCTTAAGTCTTCCAACTTATCTCTGGTTGCTTTATCCATGTTGCGGTCTATACTATTGTTCAAAATTCTGAAAGATGTGTCTTAGTCAAGGATTCAACTAATCTGATACAATTTGATCCATAATCAAGGGAATTATATCCCACTCACTTTACCAACACAGATACTATGTAGAGTCAACTTCTAATCTCTACTCTCTGGTTTGTACAAAGTTCTCTATATCCAACAAGGTTTCCAAACATGTTCCTTTTTCCCTTGTGCAATCTCTCTTTCTTTTGGAGGCTACCAAGCCTCTGTCCTCTACCTTGTAAAAAGAAAATCTCTTCCTCTTTTCTTCTCCAGAATGCAAATAATGTTCTTGGGGGTGACCTACACACATCAAATAGCTGACAACATAATGGAAATCTAGTCAATCATAAACACTACTCAATATTAATGGTTGAATATTTCTCCATGTAACCAATGTAGTATTTTAAGTTTTATATTTTTTATTTGATGTTATTAGGAGTGCAACAACCAACAAGAACTCCTCATTTCTCACTATCCTTATGAAAGATATGCAAGATTGGTCTATTGGCTACTCTTGGAAAATATGATGTCCTTGTTGAAATAAGTAACTTAAGTGTCACTTAGTCCTATAGGTGAACTCTACTAAATTAAATTACCAACACGGGGATCGTAAAATGATGAAGTGCATGAAAAATATATGTAGGACTTAGCTTTCAATCTATCCCTAAATGACTACTTATGCAAAAGGAAAGTAAATTGTTCACTGGTTCAACTGCAGAAACAAAGTTTTGCTTAGTTGTAGAAAGAACATAGTAATGCTTAATAATGTGAAAACATAGTTGAATGAACACAAAGATAATTCTAATGTTTAAGAACACCAATGTACCAGAATGCTACAATGTTCTTTCAATCATCCATCAATATAATTTTCTGTAACCATAACATTCATTTATTCAATTGAGAGCTGCCACATTAGTTATCTCTATGTAAACATTAATGAATAAATTCGTAGAAAGAAAATGTCAGAATTCAAAACTCACACAAATACATAAATGAATACCAAATACCAATGCTGATAAAACAAATGAAATAGCGTGCTCCTCCTTAGGTGGCCCTTCTGGCTTAGAATACGCTATTTGGTGAAATTGTATAAACTAAACTCTTTGCAAACGTAGAACTAACAACTTATGCGAATGAACATTAACCAAAGCTTTGTATCAACAACCAATGTGTTTACAACAATTCACTAACAAAGAGTGATGATCCACATGTCCCGTGAAGGTCTAATTATATATATTTATACAATACAAATGAAATCTCATAGATCAAAGCTACACAAATCTCAAACCCATTCGTAACAACAATTATGGGAAATATCAGTTTAAAGAATAAATCATATCTCCCATATCCTTCATAATTTTAGGAAACCATTTGCAAGGAACCTAAATGGCCTCGTCTTGCACAAAAACCATGTGGCCAATTTCAATATTTTCCTTTATATGCTCACAATTGAACTTGAATAATAATCTCTCTATTCTTGCGTGGATTTTCATAAACTATTTGACTTTGCTTTTGCTCTGAGATGGAAGATCTCCATGGAAATTTTTGGCACCTTATAGGTGGATGAGCTTCGTGGAAACTTTTGGAACCTTACAGATGGCATGGCTCAGTCAAAGGATAAACATGTCCCTGTAGATGGACAAATTTGCTGCAGAAAACGATTTTAATGGCTAATAGAGATATATTTCAGTAACTACAGAATCAAATATTTTGTAGTAATTTGATTATGTAGAAAGTGATTAAATAATAATTATTTAAGACAATTTGCATAAGAAAGAATAGAATTTTACTCAAGTACGAACAATTTACCTTAAGCGTTTTTTAATGCACTGATTATGTAGCTAAGTAATATAATCATGACAAAAGGTAGAATATGATATGAACTGGATAAGAAATATAGGTTATGGAGGAAAGTTAATGATATGAAAGTGAAAAAAAAAAGTGTTTTTTGAGAGCCCAACATCTCCCCCACACGGAAGGTGTTGCATACCCTCATGCAATGAAATATCTTATCCCTTCAAAACTTAAAACTTAAAATTTTTGTGTTTTATTCATGCTTTGAAGCTTCCAATAACAATTCCATCCCTGGTGAAGATGCCTGCTACTTATGTTTTAATTCTTTGATTTCCACATTCAATCTCTGAGTACAGATCCTTTCTTGCTAACTTTTCCATACCACTTTTCTACCTTTTGTTTTGAAGCTGCATGACTTGAAACCCCGACCTTCTATTTTGAATTCTACTTTGGCATCTTGAAATTTGAATCTTCCTTCTTTTATATCTCAAGATCTAAATTTTCTATTCCAGGAATCTCATTGGATGATTCCCTCTCCTTTTTCTTAATACTTCTTCATTTCGAGTTTCCTTCTTTGACATGATAAAAAATCTACCCTTGTATCCTCCTATTCCTACAACTTAGCTTCAACTAAAATATTGACCAATCCATACTGAAATAAACTCCGCTCCATATTCATAGGGTTACATTAAATACTCAACACCATTTTCTTCAAACTATTTAGCAGGTAAAATAACATATTTAACTTGTATCCTTTTACAAAATTCATCGATAAGAAAAGATGATAAAAAGGAAAACAAGCCATTCCTGCCTTCACAAGTGACATATTTCTTCAATATGAACACAATATTTTTCCATTTCTTTTTAAGTGCAGATACAAGCTTACCTTTATCTTAGTTTACCAATTTTGTTGGATCGATGAGAAACTAAAACTTGAGAACCATGTGCTCTAAACCATACCAAAAAAGATTGAATTTATTTGTTAGAGCTAATGATTGGTATTGTGCACTGAAGTAGGATTCATGTAATCAATTGTATTCTATGAGAGGTTTGAAACTGATGTGCATTAGCCAAAAGAACATAAGAATTTCTAAGAATGAGAAAGTTGTTGTGAACTATAAAAGCTAACCCAAATCCGTTGTCTGTTACCACTGCAAATACAATCTCCATATTTGAATTTCATGCTTGGAAATTAGTGCAAATTTGGAAAATGTTAGAAATTGTGGTTGATAGGTGGATGATCATATGGTGCTAATTTAAAACCATCTCCAAGTCATGATTTAGTCTCATGATGCGTGCAACCATACAAAACTACACATCTGCTACATAAAGATGGCTACAACTGTTTACAAAAAAATTGGTATTTTTTATTAAATTAGTTTTAAAAACATGCCCATGCATCCCTTTTCATGCATTTTCTGACAATTTTGTCCCTCTAATACACAATTTATCATATTCTCCTCAAAACCCATATCTTAGAATTTTCTCATTCAACCTCTTATGCTTGCAAATGTCATGCTAAGATCATCCATGAGAATAATATCTCTGCTATCATGATGATTAGAATAATATGTGTACTGGGGGCTTGGATGCTTGTTGAGCCAAAACAAGTATGTTAAGGATTGTTTGAAGGATATATGAATAGAGTGAAATCCACCTGCATCTGGAACCATATAAGGACATTGATACTTCAATGCTCTCTCTCCCCCACATGGAGGATGCTGCATGTCCTCATGCATCTATCTGAGATATGATATTTGAATCATGATAGAGTCTGAATGGAAAGGGATATCAAAAGATTGAAATGCTGCGAGAATTCTTCATGTTGATAATGTTGAATGGTGGTAATCTGAAATTGCCAATTGGAATCAAATACCCATAAGCTGATGTTGGAGATTGATTCTGCTGCAAATATACATCTAATGAAATGATCTATTTTTTTAATTCAATATGAACTCTGTTTTGTTGATCACATTTTTTAGATGTAACAAATATTGTTGGAACCAATGCCAAATAACAACCATGAATACTACTAGAGAGAGCCAGAAATTACGCTATAGGGAAAGGTATTGCAACTAGAATATCATTCCCTTTTTATTTGTAAGATGTAGAAAAGGACACAACTGTTGATATAATTAAATAATATAGTCTTCATAAAACTTGAATATGTGGTAGAATTCTTACCACACGAATGGATGTGTTAACGTCAACCATGGAAAAAAATCATTGGATTACCGACCATTAATGTATGTCGTTAACTAATGCGAGATCAATCACCATTGATGTCAATGAGCATCAAGGTACCCTTAATGCATCCTGCCAGGAATGAATGAATGCATTGATATCAAGTAACCTATAGGATATGATAGTCAGGAGGTATTAATGCATCCCCACTGCTATTAGTAAGGAAACCTGTCATTGAGGCATACAAGTTCCAAGGCATTATAAATATCTCTTGATCTTGATCCCAGAGAGAGTGTTGAATTCGCTGGGCCAATACCTATTGGAAGGAAGGACTTAAGGAATCCCACATATTCCACTACAAGAATATAACAAAATTGATTTGAAGAACCAAAATACAAGATTGAACCAACATGCAAAGCTTATTAAGAATTTTTCCCACCAGTTGCCTGGTTTTCATGCAAAACTCATGTCTAGCTGCGCTACTAAACTGATTTTCACAACTGGACTTATTTTTATCTTTACTATTTTGTTTATTCATTTATTCTTCTACCCTATCCTACTTGATTGAAAAAGAAAATCTCTTTCAAGTATAGGAATACTTCCAATGGAGCGATGTGCATTACAAGATTACAAATAAACTCATATTCAGGTTTGAAACATATACTTTAATATATGCACAAATATGAGAAACCAACTACTTTGATTGATATGATGTCAATATTTGTTGAAGAATGAATGAATGTTGTGAACTTATAGTTTCTCAGAACTATGATTCAACATAGTTGTGATTCCCTTGGTTCATTTGTTCATTACCATCGTTTTGTATATCATCCTTTGTCATGCCATGCAGATCTTGTACTATTTGCTTATTGGTCTCTTGAACGCATAGAGGATCTGATGATATGCATGTTATAAATTATTTGATCTAGGTTCTAATGTATGCTCTCCATTAGATATTTCCCATGGATGTTTGATCTCTTCTAGGTATTCATCTTGATGTTTCTCATGAAATTTTTGGTTTCTATCACTTCCCAGAGTATAGGTATGTTCCTGAATGCCGTTAGATTTTTCTCCTCCTGAGATGCAGAGATGTTTCTGGCTGCTACTAGGATTTGAGAGATTTCTTGGAGTATCATTTTCTCCTTTTCTCAACGAATTCTTGATCATGCTTGAATTCCTCTTGTTTTTTCGATAGTCCCTGTCTTGCACATGGATTAGTGCATGGGGGTTCTTACAACACCCAAAAATAATTTGAAATTTTCTACTTTTTGAATGAAATCTACAAAAAAATAAAACAAACTACGCCTTGAATAACTCATGCTACTAAGACCTTGTTGTCACTAGGTTATCATTTGACATGAGCTAGTCTTTACATGAATTAGTCTATTCATGCATCCTACTTAACATGATTCAAATGGTTGAAGCGAGAATCACTATAGACCTACTTATATAGAATGTGTCAGGCTACTATACTATAAATAAAATTTACAGTAAGGTAGTATTTATGTGTTACTGTCTCTCTTCCCATGCATTCATTCCTATAAGCATTTAAATGATAAAAATAAAAAATAATGCCTTTTTCAATTCCCCGACAACAACATGAAAAATGTCAATCAGTCCAATCGTTAAACTCCGCTACACTAAATTATCAACCCGTGGATAGTAAATTGATGAAGTGCATGCAAAATATATGAATACCTTAGCTTTAAATCTATCCCTAAATGACTACTTATGCAAAAGGAAAGTAAAGTGTTCACCGGTTCAGTTGTAGAAACAAAGTTATGCTTAGATGCAAAAAGAACAGAGTAATGTTTAATAATGTGAAAAAAGAGTTAAAGGAACACAAATATAATTATATTGTCCAATGCCACCAATCTACTAGTCTGCTACAATTTTATTTCAATAATCCATCAATAGAAGTTTCTGTAACCATAACATTCATTTATTCAATTGAGAGCTTCCACGTTGGTTATCTATGTGTAAACAATAATGAATAAAGTTGCAGAAATGAAATGATATAATTCAAAATACAAAAATGAATAAATGAAAACAAAATACTAATGTTGATAAAACAAATGAAATAGCGTGCTCCTCCCGAGGGGGCTCTCCTAGCTCGGAAGATGTTATTTGGTGAAATTGTATAAACTAAATTCTTTGCAAATGTAGAACTAACAACTCATGTGAATGAACAGTAACCAAAGATTTGTATTAATAGCCAATGTGTTTACAAAATTCAATAAAAAAGACTGATGATCAACATGTCCCCTAAAGGTCTAATTATATCTATTTATATAATACAAATGAAATCTCACAAATCCAAGTTACATGGATCTCAAACCCATTTGCAACTACAATTCTGGGAAATATCAATTTAAAGAATCAATTGTATCTACCATATACTTCACAATTTTAGGAAACCATTCATGATGTACCCAAATGGCCTCATCTTGCACAAAATCCATGTGACCAATTTTCAATATTCGCCTTCATCTACTCGTAATTGAGCCTGAAAAACAATCTCTCTATTCTAGCATGGATTTTCACAAACTATTTGAATTTGCTTTTGCTCTGAGATGGAATATCTGTATTCCAAGATGATAGATAGGTGGATGATATTCATGGATCCTTTTGGAACCTTACATATGGAATAGTTCAGTCCAAGGTTGGCTACGTCCCTGTAGATGGACAACTGTGCTGCATAAAACAATTTTAATGGATGACAGAGATATATTTCAGTAACTACATAATAAACGATTATGTGGAAATTTGATTATGTAGCAACTGATTAAATAATAACAACTTAAGCCAATTTGCATAAAAAAGAATAGAAATGTACTCAAGAATGAACAATTTACCTTATGCGTCCTTCAATGCATTGATTTTGTAGCTAAGTAATATAATCATGGAAAATAGGTAGTATAGGTTGTGAACTGGATAACAAATATAGGTTATGGAGGAAAGTTTATGATATGAAAGTGAAAAAAAGAAGTTTGTTTTGAGAGCCCAACATCTCCCCCACATGGAAGGTGTTGCATTTCCTCATGCAACGAAATATCTTATCCCTTCAAAACTTAAAAATTCATTTTTTTTTTGTTTTATTCATGCTCTATCACACATGCTATGAAGCTTCTAGTAATGCTTCCAACCATGATTAAGATGCATGTTGCTTATGTTTTAATGCTTTGATTTCCACTTTCAATCTCCGAGTACGAAGCCTTTCTTGTTAACTTTTCCATACCAATTTTCTACCTTTTTTTGAATCAACATGACTTGAAACCTTGAACTTTTGTTTTGAATTCTTCTTTGGCATCTCGGGCTTTGAATCTTCGTTCTTTTCTATCTCAAGGTATGAATTTTTTGTTTTGGGAATCTTGCTAGATGATTCCCTCTCCTTTTTATTAATACTTCTTCATTATGAGTTTCCTTCTTTGGCAGGATAATAAATCTATCCATGTATCCTCTTATTCCTGCAACCTAGCTTCAATTAAAATCTTGATCAACCCATAATGAAATAAACTTTTCTCCATATTCCTAGGGTTATGTTGAATACTCAACACCATTTTATTCAAACTATTTAGAAGGTAAAATAACATATTCAACTCGTATCCTTTTACAATCATCAACAAGCGAAGATGATAAAAACAAAACAAGCCATACCTCCCTTCGTAGGTGACATATTTCTTGAGTATGAACATAGTGTTTCACCATTTATTTTTAAGTGCATATACATGCAAACCTTTATACACTTTACCAATTTTGTTGGATCAATGAGAAACTCTTTCCACACTTCGCCATTTATCCTCTGGCTTTTAAACTACTTTTCTCCCTCCTATAGTTTGAGCTATAAAATCCTTTCAAAACTCCATTTCGAGGCTGCCTATTTGAACTTGCCTCACTAAAGGTCCCTTTTTGTAGCATCGAAAGAAAATTGCATCTCAAAATCACTCTTGTCACTGGGATAATGGTAACAATTTCTTACAGATTTCGAATGGGAGAAGTATTTGGGAGATGGTTTAGTAATGATGATGCTCGAATGATAATGGTCACACCACAATATACGACATCATTGGAGGTTATGGATGTAAATTTACATCCAATTTTTTCTATGGATGTAAATTTATGGAAATATTGACATAGGATAAGGAAAATATGGTAGAAAGGTAGTATGACAAAACAAAACCAATAAATATTGAATGTAAAACTTGTTCAGTTCCTTTGCACAATTCAAAATTCCAAATGCAAAATGGTTTAAAGAGTCATTAAATTTCGAGTGGTTTAACTTTAGCCAAAGAATGATTTCTTTGGAAGCTAGAGATGGAACTAATATCAATTTTGATTTTTTGATGTAGCTGATTTTGTTGCTATGAAATTCTTGATGACCAAAAACGTGATGCTAAAAATGATAAATCTGAAGATGTTTTGAAAAAATGATGATGATGGAAATGATGAATTTGTTGCTAATGAGGTTTCCAATATATTGTTGCATGCTGATAAGAATTTTATTGCTGCAAAAACTCTAGAATTGTTGAAAACTCTAGAAGAACTCTGGAACTGTTGAATATTTTGGAAATGTTGATGATGACTTGAAGAGTTGATCCAGATTTTATGAGCAGAACGAAATGAACACAAATTATTATTATTATTAACATAGAGACACAAGGAGAAATAATAGAAATATAGTAAAACTGGCTTCTATTCAATAAAGAAATATGTTGAACTATAAAATGCAGATTGAAAACATGCTTGCTAGAATGGTGGCGACTTATCTCTAAGAAGAGATGTGACGATTGCGCTCATTCGCAAGAAGATGAGTATAATGTTGCTATTAAATAATTTTTACAATAAAAATGAATTCCAAAACCCTAGATATCCAAAAACATAACCCTAGGAGATGAAGCGCCAAAAGTCATGTGGGCCCTGTTGGGGTAAGTCAGTACATCAACTTCCCGAGGTCGTAACTTTTGCATACGATCTCCGTTTGGGACGCATGATAGCTCATTGGAAAGGTATTGAAGAGGAGATTCATTTAATAGGCTCAATCATACCTTAAAAAATTAGTGATGTTCTGGATCATGAAGAAACTTCGTTTAGGACCTCAAAATGGCCCCATAAGTTTAGGACCTGAAAAACTGTTAAAACTAGTAAATTGCCAAAAAATTGTTTTGATATATTTGGAATAGGTGGGTGGCCACCGATAAACTCCTGGATCAATCTTCCCCCCTTAGGAAGCAATGGTATCTATTGCGTTGAGTTCCCCCATCATATGAGGAAATTTCTGCTGAATTTGGCCCCGGGTGAGCCACTTGCCTTGGTGTAGGACCTGCCCTGCTTTGACAACCCGATAAAGATGGATCCTATGTTGGAAAGTTCCCTTGACCTATGTGTCCATGATATGATTAGTGGATGCATGTTCCATGTAGTCAGGGTTGATCTCTGTTGGTGTCAACTGTTCTGCTATCTCTGAGGTGTCCAATAATGGTGGGAAATATGGCCAAAGGAGGTCCACATTGAACACTAGGTGGAAGCCAAGGAAGGGGGGAATGTTGAGATCAAAAGAATTGTCACCCACAACCTTGTTTATGGTTTAAGGTCCATAACGGAGTGGACAAAGCTTTTGATGAGGCCCTGTAAGGCGTTCTTTCTGTAAGTGCAACCAAACTTTGTCTCCCACCTGAAACTAGTGTGGCACCCGATGTTGATCATGGTGCTGCTTGTACTTGGAATTGGACTTCTGTAAAATATCTTGAACCTATTGGAAGATGTGTTTAATCCACTCAATGAACTAGGTGGCTTTTTCAACTTCAGTTAGAACATGCAATGAGTCTTCCTGGGTGGCCGCAGGGGATAATGTAACATCCATGGGACCTAATGGTTGAAATCCCAACCCCACCTGAAAGGGATTGTATCCCATGAAATTATGTAGGGATCTGTTGTATATGTGTTGAATATAGGGAATAATCTCAACCCATGTGCGAGGGTGCTTGGAATTGTACATGCACAAGATGTGCACAATCATCTAGTTGACAACCTCGTTTTGGCCATTCGTCTGGGGGAGGAAGGAAGTGGATTTGGTGAGCTTGGTGTCCAACAATGACCAGAGGCTCAACAAGAATGTGTTGAGGATTTGGCTATCCCAATATGAGATAATGGTTTGTGGGATCCAAAAATGTACCCACACTCATTCAAAGAAGAGCTTGGTAGTGCCCTCTGTGGTGCTTCTCTTCTTGCAGTTGTTCATAATTGTCATCTTATAAAAGTGATCAAGAACCACAAAAACACAGTAATTTCCTCTCTTGGTGGACAGAAGGCCTGACATCTAGTCCATTGAGATGGATTCCCAGGGCATGTTAGGAGTAGGTAGAGGGGTGTACAGGCCTTGTTTCTTAGTGGTCGATTTGGCAATAGCGCAAGCATTGTAGGAACTGATATAATTGTTGACATCCTGTCGAAGTTTGAACTAGTAAAAATGTTTCTGCAACATTGCCACTATCTTTTTAACGTCGAAATATCCTGCCACTCGACTATAGTGGGATTCACAAATAACCTTTTCCCGCTCGCTTGATGGAACATAGAGATGGCCCAGATGGCACATCAACCCATCCTGAAGATGGAAATTAGTGAAAACTCTATTGGCGCCAAACATCTAGTAGGTGGTGGCGAAGTCAGGGTATGTCTCATAGAGGTGGGGCCAACCGGAGGTCTCATGGCCATAAGAGTCTATCATCTTGGTGAGTGTCGTGACTAGAGGTCGGCTTAGGAAATTAGTGATCCGATTGGTACTACCTATATTATAATTGATGTTGAGGTGGAACTATTGCAATTATGTGGACCACTTCTGATGGCGATCACTCTACAATTTTCCTTATGTCTGCATAAACTGCAACGAATTATGATCAGTGTGGATGATTTCCTCCTTCTTGAGAATGTAATGCCTCCACTAGCTACAGGATTTCACAATGGAGTACATTTATTTGTATTAATTAGGGTACTTACGGACAACATCTGATAGTGTCTCACTAAGATAGGCCACAGGGTGGATGTGTTGAGTGAGAATTGCACCCACATCATAGTCAGAAGCATATGTTGTGATCTCAAAGGATTGTTGCAGGTCAGGTAATGAAAGCACTGGTGCTGAGCACAAGATTTGATTTAAATAATCAAACTCTTTCTATTGGGATAATCCCCACACAAAATCATCCTTACCACCACCACTGGTTACTTGGATAAGGGCCCATGCAATATGGGAAAATCCCAACATGAACCTGCGATAGAAATTGGCAAGGCCTAAGAAGCTCCGAAGCTCAATGAGCATGGTTAGGGTTGGCTTGTCACAAATGACCTAGATCATGGATAGATCCACATGCACACCATGCTCATCAACAATGTAGCGTAGGTGTTGGACCCTCACCATGTCAAAGGAGGATTTTTCCAAGTTGGCATATAGTTGGTGTTGTCGCAGAGTGTGCATAACCTGTTGGATATGCTGCAAGTGTTCCGCCCATGTCTTGTTGTAGATGAGGATGTCATCCAGATACACCACTACAAAATAATCGGTGAAAGGATGCAATATATCATCCATCATCTTTGTGAAAGTAGTTAGGACATTTTTCAAGCCAAAGGGCATAACCAACCATTAAAAAATACCTTCTTTTGACTTGAAGGCACTCTTCCATACATTTGTCTACTCTATTGGGACCTGATGGTAGCCATACTTCAGATCAATCTTACTTAAGTATTTGGTCCCCTTGAGCTGATCAAGGATATCATCAATTTAGGGAATCGAGTACCGATTCCTGACTGTGATTTTATTTAAGGCTCGATAATCAATGTGGAGTCACCAGGTCTCGTCTTTCTTCTGTACCAGCATGATCAGACTTCCACAAGGTGATGAGTTGGGTAAGATGTGCCCATTTTGGAGCAGTTCTTAGATCTGATGCTTGATCCCCTCATTTTCTAACAGAGAGTGACAATAGACTAACCCATTGGATAGCGGTGCCCCAGGGGTCAGATCGATGGAATGCTTGACCTAACAGTGCATAGGTACCCGAGTAGGTGAGGAGAAGATGTCTTTGTATTCTTCCATGACCTTCTCCACTTGCTTCTGCTGCATGGAGAGGTCGGTCATGGAGGATTTGGATGTGGTTGCAATATTTTTCTCATTCTGAGAGCGAATCATGTAAGACAAACTTCTCGGTCCGAGAGATGACCTTCCTGCATTGCTTGGTAGAGATAAAGGAAATGGAACTAGGTGGGACTACCTCGGGTATCCTGTAGAATTTCCTATTCAAAGTAATAATAACATTGTGAGGCCTAGACTCATATACAACATGATGCTTCCATAAATAAGGTTGAACCAAAATAACATCACAAATTTCAAGGGGAGAAACATCACACAATACCTCATCTTTGAAGGGATTGATTCTGTACAATAGGCAACAATGTTGGTTGATGCGAAGATCTCTTCCTTGGTGGAGATATCCGATGGTGTAGGGATGCGGGTGCGGCGTTGTCGGCAGGGCCAACCGCTTGAATACCTCCACTGAGATGAGGTTATTTTGGCTACCGCTATCAACTATGAAGTGAAATGGGGTTCCTTTCACCCACATCTCTGAATGAAAGAGACACTCACCTTCTTCTATCTCATTAGATTCACCGAGATGGATCTTGGTGGTAGCGATAGTGGCACTTGGTTCTGTGTCAATGATCCGTCTCCCATTTTCTGGTTCTGACTCAGAGTTGGAACCCGCATCTGATTCAAAGGATTTCATCTTAGCCACCAATGATTTCTTTGAGTGATAATCAATAGTATTATCCTAGGGGCTCTTAGGGAAGTTGCACCACTTCTCGATATATTTCTTCGTATTTCCATTGTCCTTCCTTTCTTGAGGATTAGAATGGTTTTCTTGAGGCTATCCATATTTTCTCTTCCCTTTCTTATGTGGGTTGGGGATTCCCTTTCCCTGCTTCTACTGTGAGGGGTTTCCAAACCCAAACTGCCACGTCTTTTTTTTAAGATTTTTCTCCATTTTGACGACATACCGATAGGCTGCTCCCAAGGATGAGATGTTCAGAAATTCCATTTTTTCCTGGATGTATCTATGCATATCATTGCATTACTTGAGCACCAGATGTTGCTCATAATATTTGATACGGATCTTGGTGCGCAAGGTATGGAATATATTTGTGAACTCTGGCACTGCTTGGTCCCTTTCTTGTCGTAGTGTGGTGCATTTTATATACAGGTCATCATAGCTTCCAACATGGTAGTATTGTTATTTAATAACATCACTAAAGTAATCCCAAGTGATTGAAACTATAAATAAGGATGCTTCCTCTATTTCCTTTTGCTCATGAAAATTTTCCCACCAATCTTTGACATGGGGGACGACTTTGAGGAGTGCAAAAGTAACATTTTCTCTATTCGAAAAGTTATGGATAAAAAAATACCCGTCTAGCAGATTCAACCATTTGTCTACAACATCTGCATCTATTTGACCTTCAAATATAGTAATATCAAATTTGATATGTACCTTGAATGGGGCAACACCTTTGCTGGAGGAAGATGTGTCTCATGTTGGTAGCCGCTGAAGGATTTGCGCAAAATTATCCATCATCTCGTTCTGTTGTTGTGCAAGGGATTCCTAGAGAAACAATTTGAAATGATCTCATATCACGTCATCTTTATTTTCTCCCACCATGGAAGGTCACTTGGGTGTGTGAGAGATTTTTTCCTCAAGAGAAACAAGCTTGAGACCCAACTCTTTGTACTCTGGCCTCATCGAGGACATGCATTAAGAATGACCAGGAGAAGACCGCTCTGATACCACTAATCCAGATTTTATGAGCATAATGAAATGAAAATAGATTATTGTTATTATTAACACAGAGACACAAGGAGAAATAATAGAGATACAATAAAATTGGCTTCTATTCAATAAATAAATATGATGAACTGTAAAATGCGAACTGAAAACAAGCTTGTTAGAATGGTGGTGGATTATCTCCGAGAAGAGATGTGACGACTGTGCTCATTCGCAAGAAGATGAGTAGAATGAGGCTATGAAATAATTTTTACAATAAACATGAATTCCAAAACCCTAGACATCCAAAAACCTAACCCTAGGAGATGAAGCGCCAAAAGTCATGTGGGCTCCATTGGGGTAAGTTAGTACAACAACTTCCCGGGGTCATAACTTTTGCATACAATCTATGTTTGGGGTGCATGATATGTTCGACAACATATCATGCCAAAAGAGAAGAGGCTCGTTGGAACTGTGAACATGTTCGACACTGATCTGAAGGATCACCGACAAGACCACCAACTACTTCTCGTGTTGAACAGACCCATATAGGAAGCAGTGGAAATGGTGCTGGTTTAGGTTCAAAGGACTCATTTGGAGGAAGGTGAGCAGGGAGAGGTGGATTTTCATCCTCACTGTCATCATTTGAAGAAGAAATCATAATAGGAACAAAAGAAGTCACAAACTTCGAATTAGGCTCGCAGGCCAAGATATTTTCATCAAATTTAACATCTCTTCTAATAATAATTTCATTACAATGTGGTTGAAGAAGTCTATAACCTTTGACATCTTCAGAATAACCAACAAATATACACTTCTCACTTTTAGGTTGCAATGCTTTCATTTTCTCATCAGGAATGTGATCCCATGCTATACTAGAAAATACACAAAAGTGACTTACATCTGGTTTAATTTTAGTCCAAGCTTCTTCCGATGTTATATTTTTAAGAGCCTTTGTGGGAGTGCGATTAACTATGTAACTTGCATAGTTGATTGCTTCCGCCCAATACTTTAGACTTAATCCCTTAGATTGGATCACACAATTAGCCATTTCTTTAAATGTGTGGTTCTTTCTCTCAGTAACAACATTTTGTTGTGGTGTATATGGAACAATGTGTAGCATTTGGATGCCCTATGTAGTGTAGTAACTTGTAAAATTATTGTTCACATATTCTCCTCCATTATCTATTCTTAACTTTTGAATTTGATGCACATATTGCTTTTCTACAAGGGCCTTGTAGGCCAAAAACTTGTCAAAAAATCCGCTCTTAAGTTTTAAGAAGTTAACCCAAGTACGTCTGGAAAAATCATCAATGAAAGTTAATAAATACTTGCACCCAAAAAAAGAAGGAGAAGAAAGTGGACCACACAAATCACTGTGAACAAGCTGCAAAGGGCCCAAGGAGTGCCAAGAGTCATGCTTGTCAAAATTGTCCCGATGATGTTTTCCGAGAACACAAACGACACAAACACCATCTCTGCATGAAATAGGAGGGAGACTAGTCACCATCTATTGATTACATAGTTGCTGCAATGAGCGATAGTTTAGATGAGCAAACCACTCATGCCAAAGTTTTATCAAGTCATCGCTATGAGCAACAAAATATGATGAAAAAGATTATGACCCAAAGTTGTCAAACTTGTACAACCTGGTAATATCATTAGCAATTCCAGTTGCAAGAACATGCTAAGGATCTTTTAGATCCTTGATTACAACTTGGTGAGGTGAAAACTCTATGGTTTTACCTTCACCTGAATGAGTGATTTGATATACTGATAGAAGGTTACAAGAAAGACTTGGAACACATAATACATCATTGAAATGACCAATATCTACTTGAACCGTTCCAGATCCTACAACACTAAGAGATCTATC
>JASDQU010228107.1:11064-21354 GCA_032191745.1 Picea mariana | reverse complement strand
TAATCAAAGATTTCTTACGCTTAAAAATCGAATCCCTCCAGATTCTATGCCTACTGAGAGTCTTGTAATAGCTTACTACACTAAATCTCTACATCAAAGTATAGCTATTTGGGTTAAAAGATCTAAAAAGGCCACGTTGTTAGAAGCCTTTGAAGAGACTACTCAGATTGAAAAAGATATACTTAGTCTTAAGGATTCTTCTAGCAACGAGACTGAGACTGTTTCTTCTTCCAAAAAGAAGATTGAAATTCTCCCCAGACCTACACAGAACAAAACACAACCCGAAAAATCTGATTTGGAAAATTTAACCAAAGTTGTACAAAAATTATCTAATCAAGTTATAGATTTAAAAAGGTCAACAGAAGAAGCCTCTTCAAGTAAAGGCCCTACAAACCTCCTTTCCGAAAGCCTTTTCCCGCCAACCGGCCTAATCCAAATCCCGAAGGCTTGAACCTAGAAAGTTTGCAATGTTCTCTTTAGACAATTCTAGGAGCCCAGGATGACTTGATGCCTCTTGAAATTCCTCAGGAGGAGGTAGAGCAGGAAACAGTTCAAGAAGAAGAGTCTTCTCCAAACATATTTGGACACTTCTCGGATAGTATCTTCCAGGCCAACTTCGAGACTGTTCACCCTTACAACACTAGGAGTAAGACCGCAAATAAGCCTCCTGCCGAAAACACTACAACTTCACCTCCAAAGCCATCTAAATCAGTAGAAACTAAACAGAGTAATGTCAACCCTAAATTAGATTATGATGTTGTTGAAGATCTTAAAAAATTACGGGCTAACATTTCTATTTATGAGTTGTTGAAGTTTCCATTTTTGTTACAAAAGATGCTGCAAAATATTTCAGATAATGGCAAGAATGGTAATTCAAATGGTAACAAGGTTGGGCAAAGCAAAGTTTCACAGAAGACTTCCACCAAGAATAATTCTGATCTTCAAGATAAAAGAAGCCTTCTTGCAACCCCTGTAAATAATGTAAATAATGTAAATAATTCAGATAAAGTAGTCTTAGAAACTGCGAGTAAGAAACCACAAGCTACTACTCTAAGTACTCGCAAGAATGTACCTCCTTTTCTTTTAACTTTCGAAATCTTCAACAGAAATGTGCATAATTGTATGGTTGACTCAGGAGCATCATCCAATGTGATGCCTTGGTCTGTCTGCCAAAAGATCAATGCTGAAGTAGAACCATCTTCTTTGAAAATCATACAACTTGATCGAACATATGTAAAAGTTATAGGCGAACTGAAAAATGTATTGATTAGATTATCGTCTAACCCAAAAGTTCATCAGGTTATTGATATAATTGTGGTAGATATTCCAGAAGTGTATGGCATGTTTTTGAGCAGGGACTGGTCGGAGCAGCTACATGGTTACTTCGCAACAGACTGGTCTCACTTATGGCTTCCAGAGAACGGTAAGCCCAACAAGATCAGGGTGAATCGTGAACGTTACCTTAAGTTCACGGTCACAGATCTGAATGACCCTAATGAACCATACATGCCCCCTGCTGATTCACCCGAAGTCCAAGGGATGGACACCTTCGGAAATTTCATGGCTGAAGTTTCACCTATCAAAAATCCAAAACAACAGTCCGAGATCATAGCATATGTACAACCGACAGCTTCTATGCAACAGTCCCATGAACCTGATGGAAATCAAATTTGGTCTCTATATTTCGACGGTTCCAAGTCTAAAGAAGGAGCTGGTGCAGGTTGTGTCATCATTGATCCGGCAGGTAACAAAACATTATTGGCTTGTAGACTAGAATTTGAATGCACTAACAACACTGCAGAATATGAAGCTTTACTGCAAGGTCTCAGAAAAGCCTTAGACATGCACATTCAAAATCTGGTTGTATTCGGCGACTCTGAGATAGTGGTCAGGCAAGTAAGAGATTCTATACACTGTCTTACCTCGTACCTCAAATGTTACCAGTCTGAGGTATGGAGTTTAATGAACAAATTTTTTGCTTTTAATATAAATTCTATTCCTAGATTAAATAATGCCGAAGTAGATCTACTAGCTAATGTTGCCTCTAAACTTCTTCCTGCAGAAGGCTTATCCCCAAACGCATTCTCCGTGGAGCTATTGTTTCGACCATCCGTTCTAGACAATATCACAAACTGGAGAGTATTTGACGATGATCAGCAGATCATTAACTTTCTACACATGGAAGAAACCTTTCAAGGTGCAGTGATAGATGAACAGACGCACGACGACATTTTGCATGACTTTACGGTAATACCTAACCCGAAATCTCTTGAAGCTCTATCAGACATGGTAAATTTCATACCCAAATCTGTTGTTAGACTAGAAAAGTTTTATGATTTTGAAGATAAATTTAAAAAGGAGGTCAATTGCAAAACCAATAGTTCCTCATTATCTTATGAGAAAGTCAATCTAGGAACTAGTGAAAATCCTCAGTGTATCAATTTAGGCTTGGGATGTTCTAAACAAGAAAAAGCTGCTTTTGTTAAATTATTTAAAGAATTCAAGGATGTCTTTGCATGGACTTATGAAGATCTTAAAACATTCGATCCTAATATTATACAGCATGTCATCCCGATGAAACCCCAAACCTTACCCTTCCAACAGAAATTGAGGAAAATGCATCCTAAATTAGAACCGACCGTACAAAAAGAATTGAATAAAATCCTAAGTGCTAAAATAATTTTTCCTGTTAGACATACTCAATGGGTATCCAACCTCGTCCCAGTGCGGAAGAAAAACGGGGAAATTCGACTTTCTGTCGATTTCCGAAACATCAACAAAGCGTCTGACAAAGATAACTATCCTGTCCCTCCCATGGAACAGATCTTGCAACAAGTATCTGGTTCCGAGAGGCTATCCTTACTGGATGGTTTCTCTGGATACAACCAAGTCTTGATGTCTCCGCCAGACCAACTAAAAACTACCTTCCGTACCCCGTGGGGCACTTATGCTTATTGCAAAATGCCTTTTGGATTGATTAACGCTGGTGCTACCTTTCAGAGAGCAATGGATATTTCTTTTAGAGGCTTAATCAATCACTCTGTAGTAGTCTACTTAGATGATGTGACTGTTTATTCTAAAAACAAAGACGATCATCTAGCTCACTTGCGAGCCGTTCTGCTTCGATGTCGTAAATACGACATCTCCCTGAACCCCAAGAAGTCCATCTTTGCAGTAGAACAGGGTAAATTACTAGGATTCATTGTGTCTAGTGATGGAATGATTATTGACCCCGAGAGGACTCAAGTCATCGCTAAACTTCCCCCACCTACCTCCAAGAAATCCATGCAGTCTTTCCTAGGCCAGATTAATTTTGTGAGAAGATTTGTCCCGAGCTTTTCCGAAATGGTCAGGCCTCTCCAGAATCTGATTAAGAAAGACACCCAATATCACTAGGGACCCACAGAAAAGAAAGCTTTCAACGACATAAAGAAGGCCATAATAGACGCTCCGTCTCTCATGAGCCCTGATTTCTCTCAAGATTTTACACTCTATACTTTCACCTCTGATCGTTCCTATGTCGCGGTCCTAACTCAGAAGAACTTCGAGAATAACGAAGTACCCATCGCCTTTATGATCTCTGCTTTTAAAGGTGCTGAACTTAACTACCCAGTGGTCGATCGACAAGCCTACGCTGTTTTCAAAGCAGTTAAGCATTTTCGGTCCTATCTTCTGAAGTCAAGGACGAAGGTCATTGTCCCCTACCCTGCCGTAAGGAACTTGTTAGTGCAAAAAGAGTTAGGAGAGAAAAGAGCCAACTGGGTCACCTCCTTGCAGGAGTATGACTTAGAAATCACCCCAACACAGATCGGGAGAGGCCAAGGGTTGTGTAAGTTGGTAGTTGATTAAGAAATCGAACAACAAGCAGATAGTGATACGTCAAACCTAGAACAATGCGATCAGAGTTTGATTTGTTGTGTACAAAACCTCGTAAGTCCTTGGTATGACAATATTTGATTTTGTCTTGAACATGGATCAGCACCCCGTCACCTTGACCCAGCCAAAAGAAGAGCATTAAGACTAAAGTCCACCTTCTTTCATCTAGTTAACGGTATACTGTTTCGTCAGAATTTCGATGGCGTACTGATGCGTTGTCTTGAAAAGGACGAAGCAGAGAAAGTCTTTCTTGAGTTGCATGCAGGAGAAGCTGGTGGTCACTTCGGTGGTGACACCACTGCTCATAAGGTTTTAAGAGCTAGTTATTATTGGCCGACGCTTTTTAGAGACGCCCATGCCTTGTGCCGTAAATGTATTATTTGCCAGAAAGCATCAGGGCGGTTGCAAAAACCATCCTTCCCCTTGCAACCCGTTTTAGTCGATTCTCCTTTCCAGCAATGGGGCCTTGATATCATTGGTCCTATTAACCCTCCATCCTCACAACAACACAAGTATATTGTGACAACCACTGATTACTTTACTCGATGGTCTGAAGCCGCCGCGCTAAAAACTGTTACTACAAGTCAGGTAATTTCTTTTCTGAATTCGAATATCATCACTCGTTTCGGTATCCCTGATTGTTTAGTCTTTGATAAAGCTTCATACTTTTCTTCTCTTGAGATGAGTGAGTTCGCTTTGGAGAAAGGAATAAAGCTTAAGTATTCTGCTAGTTACTACCCCCAGGGAAATGGCTTAGCAGAATCGACAAACAAGAACTTGATCAAAATTATCAAGAGAACCATGGCTGAAAATCACAAGAACTGGCACAATGCACTGCTTAATGCACTGTGGGATGATAGGGTAACACCCAAAGCCGCTATAGGTAACTCCCCCTTTTTTCTTGTTTATGGTAGAGAAGCCATTCTACCACCTCACATTCTTCTTCCTTCGCTCCAATTGTCACAAAAAGTACAAGAAGAAGATTGCCCCCCTTTAGAAAGTTGTATTAACGCTTTGATGAAGTTAGAAGAAGTAAGAACCCAAGATAAGCGTAAGTTAGACCAACATCAACAACTGATTAAAATCTGGTTCAATTCTAGTTCTGCTTCTGATAGGAATTTTGAAGTAGGCGATCTCGTCTTAAAGTGGGACAAACTGCACGAAGGAAAGGGTGAGCACACCAAGTTTCAAAATTTGTGGCTTGGGCCATTTTTGATTGCTGAAAAGTTGGGTCCTAGTTCCTTTCGATTACAGAATCTTGAAGGGCAGCTTGACACCTATCCGATGAATGGCCAAGCCCTGAAAAGATACTTCGCATGATTACTACCCTTGTATATTATTGTAAATATTTCCTTTTGTTTTTATTTTGCCTTTGCTTTGGTTTTGATTTGGATGGATCAGTTTTTTATGTTCTTGAAACATATGCATGCCTTTGCACTGACCTATTCAGACAAAGACCATGAGAAAAATTTTCTTCGCTAAAATAATTTCTGAAAGATTGCACGAACATCAGTGATATATTGGAAAATTTTGTTTGAAAGAAGTTTACTAATTTCAATCTCTGAGCAAAGTTTGTCATGATCATCTATTATCTTTTTACGCTGTCCCTTTTCCGTAAAGGAATGACTCAAAAGGATGTCTCCCTGTCATAGCAAGTTGTTTTAGAAATAAAACATTTCTGGTGCTGAATAAAGGACAATGTCAAAAAATTCTGATGAGGTCTAAAAAAATATGATAAAATATCAAGATTTTTCAGCGTCACCCCGCTCAGATATATATATAAAAGAAAAACAAAATAAAAATGTTAATAAGAGATGTGGGAAGTGTTTGTAAACCCGCCGAGATACCGAACAGGTCTGCTAGCAGCGGGTAAATGCAAGCATGGCCCCAAGACAACTTCGCCGGGGTACTGAATAGGCCTGCTGGCAGCGAAGCAATGTCGGGTACATGAAAATCTGTGAAAAAATATAAGAAACCTCTTTAAAAGTCCTTTACTCTGATCTATAAATTCTTGATAGGATACGGACGTCCGAGTGGGTTAAATGGCAACCCTGTCGAGGCTATGGATGCCTGCTGGCAGCAGTGGCCATGCCAACAATATTGAAGATTTTATCATTAATATCATAACTTGCTGATCTTAAGACTGTTATTAGTTTGCATCTTTTAAAACATCGCTGGAAAAGATGGTAAATGATGATGTTTGTATGATTTTCTAGTTATTGTTTTTGAGTTGAATTTTTCTTTGTTGTCCTGATCTGAATTCGTTTCTTTTGATAGAGATAACTGCTTCTCCCAGTGTGTCGCCATTGTTGGCAGCCAATTCAATTTTTCCCACTACCTTATAAGATGCCTACACCTATTGTCTCCTGAACGTCAAGTTATCGTCGCATTTTGCAAATAGACGATGTTTTCTTTCCTTGCGACAATTGCAATTTGGTCTTGTTTTAGTTTTTCACGACTAAAAGCGTGAAAACTCCTTTATCATTATTTGAACTATAATGATCTTCTCATTGATGTTCTGAAAGGCACTTACCTTTGGTTTGTTATTTGTCTGAAATAATGTCCATTCGCCTATTCTTGCTTTGATTGCGCAACTTGATTTTTGACAAGGCATTGAGCATGCAAATTTTATGGATTATATTTGATTATATAGGGGTCATGGTTGATTTTGGTTTTTATATGATATGATCCTTATTATTACAAGCTCTTGGCTTATCGATTTTATGAAATCTCTTGTTGCAATGTTTTATAAACTTTGATTATACAATGAGTGCATGGGTGACATATGATTTCATATTGAATGGCAATAGTTTGAAGTTATGCAATGGCGCGTTGGTTAAACATTTGGGTTTTTGGCGTATGTTTAATTTATGGGTGTGATTTTACGTTGAACATTCATGGTTTCAAACCATAGATTGGCACATTGGTATATTATCATTCACCGTGTAAATCTTGGGTTGGCCGAGTATTTTGGTTTATGTTATGATTGATGGAACAACGTTGTACTCTACCATTAATGTTTTGCATGGCGGTGAACTAACCCACCACCTTTGCACGTGCACATTGATTTGCCTCCCCTTTGAACGCTTGCAGCTGTTAGCCCTATCGATTTTTGCTCCTGTGTATTGTTGTGTTTATCCAAACCCTACCATGCGCCCGCACCATGGCTTCAGTCGTAAGGGATGAACCCAATGGGTGCCAGACATTGTTGATGTTCAATGGTTCTTATAGTGACCTTGAGGAATTCGGATGGCTCCCGTTCATACGAAAGTTTGATGGCTATAACCCTAGCGTGGCTCGACAATTTTCATTAACCTTTGATGGCTGCCGAGCCAAGGTTGGGGATGTGCAATTAGAAATTGATGAGCAATTTCTCAGTTTAGCTACCGGTCTGCCTGCTGTCGGACAGAGATGGTCAAAAAATTGTAAAGTGGAAGATGTCTCGTGGACATTGCTCTTCCAATCACGAAGAGTGAGCTCCTGTGACAAAGGTTTTCCCACGAATATGTTAAAGCAATGCTAGCATGACTTGCTGATGGTAACCAAGCAATTTATCACTTGCGAGGGCTGGTATGGTTTCATTTTCCTGTACCATCTTCGGCTACTCATGGTTTTCATGGGCTATGAGCTTAATATGCCTTACTACTTGCATAGGAGTTTGCTTAAAATGTCCAAAAGGTACAAACGAAATCAGGTCGATAACAACCTATTTCATTTTGGGTTAATTAAAATGCTTGTGGTTTTTCGTTTGGGGTTACGTCGGGACTGTTGGAATGATTTTCTTAAACGCAATAATTTTGAGGACTCAAGCCCACCACAGGTTGACAAACCTGTGGTGAGTGAGAGTAAGTCAGTCCCCCCTGTGCTTTATAGTGCTCTATTACCCAAACCCCTACCCAAACCACCTATTGATCTACCCGGTTCTGCGACCACAGATGTGGAAATTGCTAAACCCATGGCCAAAAGGCCTAAAGCCAAACCTAATGCGAATTCTAAAGGTAAGAAGAACGCTCGGTTAATCTCTCGCACGGCAAGAAACAAACCGAAAGTTCCTGTCAACCCTGACCCGATCATGGTGAGTGAAGATTCTGACTCAGAGATTGAACACTACCTGGCAAGTGAGTATCCCTATTCAGAAGGTTTGTGTGATAAACCCGCATATGATTTCATGAAGAACCTACCTCCTTGCTTGCAAATGATCCTAATTATCCAGGCATCAAAATGCCTTGTGAAACCCCTGGTGACTCATCGAAACCCATTCCTACTCTATCTCAACCAGCTGCTCCAGCATGCGATCAATGTGGCTCATGGTTAGAAAGGTATTACCTCGATGTGCCAATGCTACAGTCTAGAATTCATGCTCTGGAGGATCAAGTTGCAAAGCTCACCAGTCAAAAAGCGAAGATGCCATCCACTGATAAGAAACAGCGAACAACAGGTTCGATTTTGTTTAAGAACGTGGAGTCGGCAATAGCCTTCGTCAATTCAAAATTGGCGTAGCTCAAACAACCTCACTGGTATGACTTTCACCTATTTATATGACAAACTCATAAACTCTGTTTATAGCGTGGATTTTCTTTGTCACACAAGCATGTACTATTGCATATAATTTTGTTTTGATAAATCAATTTTCATTATTGTTTAAGTTTTGATTGGATTTGGCTCTTATTCGAGTGATCTCAAGATAGATTTGATTTGTTTTAATTTGGCTTCAATCGAATGCTCTGTTGATAATCGAAGTTGTTAATATTTTCTAAACACAGGCTGATTTTGGTATTCCGATTTTGAACACAGTCAATATCTCATTTCGAATTGGTTATATTCTATGCGATATGGTTGGCAATTATGGTTAACTGTTGTGATTGTATATTCTATATTTTCTTACCAATTCGAATACCATTCTGTTATTGCATGACCGAATTGCGAATAGATACGAATCGTAGCTGTTATACCCAGCCAAATCAATTCAGACTATTTTGTTTGACCATGTTATCAGATTGCAACAAATATATTGTTTGAATTCGATTTGAGGAATGAAATTGACTGTATCCAGTCTCACGATTTGTTTCTATAATTAAACTCAGCCATATTCATTTTGATTATTCACCCAGTTTATATTATGAATTCTGTTGATTCTATCACGCTCCTGTCTGTTGACTGAGTGGTGATCGATAACGAGATCTGTTGGGTTTATACTCATTGAGTATGATTTCATTTGAATATAATTGAAACAGTTACCTATTTTTACACATGATTGAATGATATCAATCTATTGCTATGACTATAATGAGTCAATGATGGTTGTGATTTCTATTTGATCCTATCGGTTAACTGTATGACACTCAGCGACCAAAGACTATGGCAAAGTTTGTGGATAATGTTATGCATGTTTCATTTTGACTATAGTCGTAACAGTTTGGTATTTGATTAACACAATGTGAATTTTATGCACAGCCGTAACCAATCGATTTTGATTGTGTTCGATTATAACTATATCGATTTTGAATACGATGCGATTTACTTGTAATTTCATTTGGATATGAAACAGTGTGGTTATTATTTGACCCGATTTAATGGCAATTTAAAAACAGAGCATTCTTATCCTGTTTCGATTGCATCCTTTTCGATTTGGTTTGATTTGAATGATAAATTTGCTTGAACCATTAGTAATTCGATTTTAATGTTTGTTAAAAAACAAATTAAATTGGATTGTTTTAAAAAGATTTGGTTTGATTGTTATCTRATTCTATATGCTATTTTAGACTAGCTACAGAATCAGATGATTCTGTAGCTAAGTCTGTAGGAGCAATTTTTTAGTGTTTTGTTACTGAAATATCTTTCTAATTGGATATTTGTGTCCTATTGCAGGTAAATTCGAATTGCAGTTGAGTTTATGAGCAGTTAGGGGATATATCAAAGATTTTACTGGCATTTTGATTTTCTTAGTTTAGTCGATTTTGGGATATCTTCCCTGATTATGTAAAACTGTTTGATAATTATCCACAGGGAGGTTTTACCCTGTGGAGAGACTTATATATACTTATGATTTTTGTAATAAGGTTCATCCTCATTCGTGAGAGAGCAAGGATATGAAGTTCTAATACAAACTGAAGCATAATTTGGTGTTTTTTCACAGCTTTAGCTTCTCAATATATCAATGTTTCTGTTTCATGTTGTGTATATCAATTTGTTTATGATTTATGACTACTTTAGCTATCTAGATCATGTGCAAATGATACAATTTTAATCACTGTAATTCATATCTGGTTTCTTCCAAATCTATAAAAGACATAAAAATTGTTAATTCAGTTTGTGAATGACAGGTTTATCTTCTTCATTGATTGAATTATCAAATATAAGTTTCTTGCATAACAGGTTTCCCTTATTGTGAAAATTTATAATCATAAGATTGTT
>JASDQU010228099.1:3000-17270 GCA_032191745.1 Picea mariana | reverse complement strand
AGGCTGCGAGAGAAGCCCCAGGTGAGCGGAGAGGCCTGGAGAAGAGCCAGTTGCTAGAGAGCGCCAAGGAGTTGGTATGAGGGGTTTGAAGCACAGCAGGAGAGCGCCAAGGAAGAAGTAAGCTGGAATGAACCATATCTTCTCGGCTGGAGGAGATGAAGGCTGAGCCACATGCAAAGGTTGACGACGCCTTCAATGAAATCGTCCATCGAGAGGACAGCCATAGACGGGAAACGCACTAGGCTTAATGGCGCCTCGGACGTCGTAGGAGGGTTTAAATGCATGAGGGTGACGGCTGTGCTTGGCACGGATCCGTCACATGGCTTACGCCACGCTGGCCTGTGTGCACCTCCTCTTGTTTCCATGTGGCCCAGACCATCACCCGATCCGAGGGTAATAATATGCAATTTTAAAATTAGTTTAGTTTGTTATTAAATTATTTTAAATAGATATCCTCTTTAGAATAAAATTAGAAATTTGAGGACATAAAGTTGGTTAATAATAAAGTTTGAAGTCATTATTAATAATATATTTTAGATCGTTTTCAAATTGCTTTAATAATAAAGTAAGTCATTATTAATAATATATTTTAGATCGTTTTCAAATTGTTTTAAAAATATATTGTTTTAATCTCTAACAACTTTATTGTATGGAGATGGGAAATATTATATTTTAATAATATATAATTTTAAAATTATTTTAATTTATTATTAAATTATTTTAAGTACATATGTCTTTAGAATAAAATTATAATTTTTAGAATATAAGGTTGGTCAATGATAAGATTTAAAGTCATTACAATAATATATTTTATTCTATTATCAAATTGTTTTAAAAATATATTGTCTTAGTCTCTAACAACTTTATTTTATGAAAGATAGGAAATGTTATATTTTAATAAAATATAATTTTAAAATTATTTATTTTATTATTAAATTATTTTAAGTAGATATTGTCTTTAGAAGGGGGAGGTCTGCGGTTATGGAGTTCTTTTTTAGCACGAGGCTGCGGTTTTACCAATTTCAACCTCTAGCATGTGGTTAATTTTTTACTCTCTCCCTTTTCTGCTACCGGCCTGACCTGCTCCCGCTCCCCTTTCCCGGTGAACTCTCCCGACACCTTCTCGACAATGGAGGATCTCTCGATGACCGCGAGGACTTTTGGCACAGTGAAGACAACTTTGGTCGATGTCGTGGCAACAAAATTTTTGGGGGGTGGAGGACCACTTGAATAACTGGTAGGCACTAGGGACTCTCCTTCATCCCTTCTCAGGCTGAACTAGTTTCCCCTTCCTTGCCCTCTCTCCTCGACGACCTACTTTTTGGAGATTTTACAGAACCTTGGGTGTCGGGCCTTCGATTTCTACAGCAGCCATTTTTCCCCCGCTCAGTCCGCTACAAGATTCTGACTTAGAATGGGTAAACTCTATTGAAGGAGGTCTTCACTCTCCATTGGAGCCTGCCCTTGTTCGCCCTCTCTCTAGCTATGATGTAGACCCCTCGGTCTTTTCTGAGATAGGACCTGTTAACGCCCCCTCTTTTCCTTTTAATAAGGGTTTCATTTATGCTCCGATTGAAGCGAATGAGTACAGTGGTTGCGAGCAGACATACCCCACAAGAGATCCCTTAAATAAGCACGTAGCTACCTCGGAAGGAGCTACACAAACCAGAGTAGTTGGATCCAGGCTGAAGAGGAAAATCTTAAAAACTAAAGGAAAGGCTATAAATTTGGCACTCGGAGAAGACGTCGAGATCAATCAGGTCTCCCATATGGAAAATCAAACAATTGTTGGACGTGTGAATGGAATAATTTTTGCGGTGAAAACAATTCGAGACTGGATACTTTCTACTTGGAAGGATGAGCTTGGATATCTATCGGAGCTGGTGGAATTAAATAGAAACTAGTATGGGTTCACTTTCCATAATAGTGAGCATTCCAAATGGGTGCTAAGTAAAGCATGGAGCATCAACAACTATCCACTTCTTCTCAAACCCTGGAGTCCGTTATTTGACGCAAGCACAAAACGTCTTGATAAAATTCTGGTTTGTGTAAGACTACCAGAACTACCTTTCCATCTCTGGTCCTTCGATTATTTAAAAAAAAATGGGAATTTTTTAGAAGACTTTTTGGACGAGGACATGACCTTTGAAGTAACAAAACAAATGAAGGTAGCAAGAATTCTGGTNAAGGTGTCATCAGTATGGGCATCTTATCAAGAATTGTAATCTTCCTTTAAGGACCAGGAACATTGTATGGAAGGTACAAATATTCTCAAAAAAATTTTGGTTCAACGAAATCCGCTCTCAAATCACAAAGGGACCAGGGATGCCAAACTGATAACCTTACAGAAGAAATGTCTGTAGATTTTGGCCATCATTGCTCAGAATTGGCTCCATTATGACCAGACGGGAAGTTTAGTATTGGCAGATCCCACTTCTTTCCCGGATGCAGGGACCTCCTCTAACCCTGCCCCTTCTATTATTATTTTAATAAATAAATTGTCTATAAAAGGCCCTGAGTGGATGATCTCTCCTTCCCAACCACCGCTCCCTCCCCTGGTTAATGTTCTCCCTTCCTTTTCGCCTCCCCCCTCACTCCCTCCCTACCCCACTCCTTCTCCAGCCTCCTATGCTTCCTTTCTACCCTTGGATTCCCCCACTACGCCTTCTACCCCGGTCTCAGAGGATTCCACTATGTCCTCATCTAATACCTCTTCAAAGAGTTACTTCTTAAGATCCCTGAACAAAGAACACTTAGGAGGATTAGCCTTGGACCCGATCCCAGCAGAGAAAAGTGGGACAGGCAGAAAAACCCTCATTTCTAAGGCTCAGAAGAAAGCCAAGATCGATCTTTTAGCAAGAAAACAGGTCTTTATTGAAAGGGCACTTAGAGCAAGGCAGACCCTGGGAAAGGGGCCTTGATGAAGTGTTGTTCTTTCAATTGTAGGGGATTGGCTGCCCCCCTCAAAAGACCAACCCTAAAAAGGATGATCCTTACAGAACATCTGAATGTCCTTCTCCTTCAAGAAACCTTGGGGGAAGGGATTGAAGTTTTCAACAGACTCTCTTCGCTACTACCAGATTAGAGTTTTATTACACTGAATTCTATCAGGAGATCAAGAGGACTTTCTATTGGATGGAATTATCATACTATAAAAGTTGCCAACTCTTGGGGTTTTGACTCTGGCCTTGGTATCACAGTTACTTTGAAAGAAATTGAAGAACCCCTCAACATTGTAAACATCTATGGAGCCTATCATAACAGAGACCCCTACTGGGAAATTTTCCTATCCAAGTCTTTATTAAAACAAAAACTCTTAATATTGGGAGGAGACTGAAATTTCTTCTTGGGTTTTAAATAAGTTTGGAGAACTCATGCAAGAATGGACCCCCTTTCTTGCTACTTCACACAAAAGCTGGTGGAACATGACTTTCTAGATATTGAACTGGTCAAGTTCAAACCTACTTGGAGAAATAATAGAGTGGGAGAAGACAACATAGCTAAAAGATTGGATCATTTACTCTACTTGAAAAGTCCTCTCTATTGAAACAATGGATAGGACATGGGGGAATCTCATATCATTACCCAATTTTCCTCGAATTAAGAACTGGGATGAATAAGCCACCTAGTCCTTTCAAATTCAACAGAACTTGGTTCAATGATGACACTTTTTTAAAGTTGGTTAAGGAGAATTGGCAAGTTTATAACCCAGAGAACAACGGGGTGGCATGTTTACACTTTGTCAATAATCTTCACATAATCAAAGAAAAAACAAAGAGTTTGGCTCATCAAAAAATTCTAAAGGAGGACTTGGAACTAAAAGAGATGGAAATGTAGTTAAAACTTATCTCGGAAGAAGAAGGTGGAGGATATGATTCGACAAATTCCAAATTAAATCTGCTTAGATTGGAAGAAAGTAAAAACAAACTCTTAAAGGAAAAAGAAGAAAACTGGAGATTAAAAAGCAGAGCCATATGGATGAAGAGTGGAGATGAGAACACAAAGTTTTTCCAAGCTTATGCAAAGGGAAGGAAATGCACAAACTCAATTTGGCAGCTAAAAGATCATGACGGAAAAAAAGGAGCATACCTTTGAAGGAATGGCAATAATTGGAAAAAACTTTTTCCAGGATCTCTACAAAGCAGAAAACAAGGCCACTAGCAAAGAAGTGATCCGAGTGGCACAATACTTCCCTCATTTTACAAGTGAGGAAGACAAAATAATTCTTATGGAAAAGGTAACCTTAGAAGAACTTAAGATTGTAATGAACAATGTTCAAAAGGACAAAAGTCCAGGGCTAGATGGATGGACAATTGAGTTCTTTCTAGGTTTTTTTGATGTTATTGGACAAGACATAGTAAGATTATTTGAAGAGACAAGGCTTTCTGGACAAATGCCACTTAGTTTAAACTCTACTTTCATTGCCCTTATTCCAAAAAAGGATATTCCGGACACCCTGGATGATTTCAGGCCAATTTCTCTGTGCAACTGTATCTACAAAATCATTTCCAAAGTCTTAGCAAGAAGACTTAAGAGAGTACTTTTTGATAAAATGTCACTTTAACAATTTGGGTTCCTGAAAGGCAGACAAATTCATGAAGCAATAGGAGTGGCACGGGAAGCCTTACATAGCATAAAGACCAAGAAGCTAAAAAGTGTGGTGCTGAAAATTGATCTATCCAAAGCCTATGACAAGGTAAGTTGGCTCTACATCCGACTGCTTTTAACACATTTAGGTTTCATGGTTTCTTTTATTAGATGGATTATGTGTTGCATTACAACTTTTTCTTTCTCAGTACTGATAAATGGTTCAACCAAAGCCTTTTTCATACCTCAAAGGGGCTTAAGACAAATATGTCCTCTTTCTCCACTACTTTTCCTTCTCGTCGCTGAAGGTCTAAGCAGGGCTCTTGCAATAGAAAAACGGTCTGGTTCCTTTCCAAGTATCAGTACCTCCAATAATCTACAAATTACACACCTTCTCTTAGTAGATGACATCCTCATCCTCATCGCAGGAACAAGAGGGGAGGCAAAGACTCTAAATAGCACTGTGAAGCTTTTCTCCAAAGCCACATGAATGA
Source organism: Picea mariana (assembly GCA_032191745.1). Taxonomy (NCBI): domain Eukaryota; kingdom Viridiplantae; phylum Streptophyta; class Pinopsida; order Pinales; family Pinaceae; genus Picea; species Picea mariana. The sequence continues at coordinate 12,189 of JASDQU010228099.1, read as the reverse complement.
TTATAAATGAAGGAAAGTCTACCCTTACCTCACTTTGCCTCTTAGAAATGGAAAAAAGACAGTTTCAACTTTTTTTCCCTTTCGAAGAGAAAAATATTGATGAAGGTTTGAAGTATTTGGGGTTTAATTTGAAACCAAATGATTACAGGAAGGAGGATTGGACTTGGCTTCTCAAAAAATTAGAGAAAAGGTTAAGTTCTTGGAGTCATAAATGGCTTTCCAGGGTTGGCAGATTGGTCCTAGTAAAATCAGTTTTGGAAGCCATCCCAGTGTTTTGGATGTCTCTATCTTGGATCCCAAAAGGAACTTTGGAGGCAGCCAGAAAACTCTCTTTCAAATTTTTGTGGAGTGGAAAGAAAGATATACATGTGACCCCTTGGGTAAAATGGAAAAGGATTGCAGTCCCAAAGGGTTTAGGAGTCTGGGGCTTAAAAAATATATATGTTTTCTCCAAATCCTTAGCTGCTAAAGGGGGATGGTGCCTACTCTCTACAAACAACCTCTGGACAAAGGTAGTCACAAGAAAGTACATTGAACCGGACTGATTGGAGTCTTGGATCAGACAAGCTCATAAAAATATCATAGGAGCTTCGACGATTTGGAAGGCAGTTATAAAATCTTTCCCTGTTATAGGGGGTGGTCTTGCTTGGAAGGTAGGAAATGGTCTTTGGGTAAGATTAGGGGAAGATCCCTGAACAGGAAGCGAAGGAAAACACTTACTTTCAGATCATCTATTATTTACTTTAAAACAAAAAGGCCTTGTTTCCCTAAAATCTCTTGCTGATCCAAAAAGATATTTTAATGACTGTGGTTGAGTTTTTAATTGCATGTGATTATTAGCCATTCAGGAAGCTTAATGAAAGAGGATGAAGATGAGAGAATAAATATCATCCATAAAACCAATTTACAGATCTGAAAAAAAGCAATAAGAACAATAAACCATAACAAGAGAAGTGATAACGGAGTTTGGCACAAAATTGCCTACGTCTCCGGGCCTTTGTCTCAGTGGGGGAGGCTTCTTTATTAATTCTTGAATGCTTTCAAAGTACAAAAAAATTACATCAAATGGATCTTATACTGGTCTCACTGTGTTATTATCGACCTTAGAAATCCAACACAAGTGATGGCACTGAAAAAGACTGAGTGTAGCTCCCAGAAATGGCCCGCAAGCGTCTGCTCCTCAACAGCTCCCCTGCATAAAAATGGCTTTGGCTTGGTTTTGCTTCAGCATAAATTTTATCTGAATATCCTCCATGGCCTCAAACAGGCCTATTTTATATATATCTAAAGTTGGTTATCCTTCCTCAACTTCCTCCCAAAATCTGGGCTCAAAAAGAGCTCAATATCTCCCAAAAATGGCCAAAATCTCCATTAACAGACCTGAAAATCAATAAAAAAATCCAATCTTTATAGTTAAAAACCCACTTTGTAACTAAATTTAAGGCGCAACCCTCTTCGTGTTGGTCCTTGGTCATATGGATATCCACCATGTGGCCAAGCGCTAACCTCCCGGCGCGAAGGCCCCCTACATGTTGAACACCTGGTCGCATGAGTGGTAAGTGTAACAACCCTTAACCAAGGGATATATTTGTGCTGACTTGTTGGTTGAAAGAAAACCCCCATGCCCTTATTTATGGTGGTCATATGTAACAACAAACACCATGGGCTAGGGCTTAGCCCCAACCCCTTTCCGCCCTCCATGCACAATTTCCACACTTTATTTACAATTAAACAACAATGTTTTTAACAAGTAATATGTATGGTGCATTGGTTAATGGAGAATTGTTAAAGATTTACGTTGGTGGGGAGGTCGTTGGTTCAATTCCTGCCCACTCCAACAATATTTTTGCCAATGGACTTGATGTCCAACCAATGGATGCCACATGGCAACCCATGTCTGGGCCACGTGGCATCCCACCATTTGTTGTCCTTGATGCCATGTGTCGACATGCTATAGGTCCATGTCATTGTCCAGTCACCCTGTTGTTGTGCTGCCACATGTCACCATGTTGATGTCAGCTTGGTAATGTCATGTTGACGTCATCATTGACTTTTTTCCAGTTTGATTGTTAGCTTTTTAACTGTTTGAGAATCTGATCAAAGTGCGATAACTCTCGCATATGGAGCTCGTTTGAGAAAGTAAATATATGTCTGGAATCAAAATGATGTTCCGGTTGCAATGGAATTGGTTTCGTCTGATTCTGATAAATTTCATTTTGAGCCTTTTTGGACCTGAGAAGCTTCCTGGATCCGATTTTGGATCACTTGCTGACTAATCTACCACTACTCTATGGGCTCAAGGGTGGAAAACTACCATTCTTGGCTTAAAATTTGAGGATCCAGCAGAATTGGAGAGTTACCTAACAGCCTTAAAAACTTCACAGATCAGGCTAAGAGACCAAGAAGATGAATTGGTGTGGGACATAAATGATTCAGGCATCTACACCCCAAAGGAAGGATATTTACACTTAATACAAGAACCATCTCAAGCTGATCCAGTCTGGTCGTGGAAAAATACCTGGAAGATCAATGGTCCTGCTAAGTCAAAACTATTATGGTGGAGCGTTCCATCTAACAAGGTCCCAACCTGGGACATACTCCAGAAAAGAAATTTTGCTGGACCAGGTAGATGCTCACTGTGCAAAATTGAGGGAGAAATGGATCAACACCTTTTTCTAGACTGCACATACCTAAAAATGGTCTGGACAGAAGGTTTTGTTACTCTGGAAAAAAATTTCCGATGGGAAGGCCACACTTTAGAACAAGCTTGGAAGAACTGGTGGGAAAACCCTTCTTACAAATGATACAGATTAATGCCTTTGTTGATTACCTGGGGAGTATGGCTAGCAAGGAATGAAGCCATCTTCAATGAGGTGACTATAGCTCCTGGGGAAACCTCTCTAAACAATCTGAAAATTTTCTCCTGCATTCCTTCGAAAGGAAGAATCAAGATCATATTGATAAAAGAAGTTACAACTGAAAAAACAACACCTTGGGGTTTTTTCGATGGAGCATCCCAACAATACACCTATGGAGGAGGAGGAATACTATACTTCTCAGACACACACTACTACACATTAACATTTGGGTTGGGAAATGGAACAAATAATTATGCTAAATTAATGAGCCTCAAACTACTCTTGGCCTTTGCACTAGAAAAAGATTGCAAAAAGATAACAGTTTTTGGAGACTTAAAAAATGCAATAAACTGGATAAATGGGACTCAAAGATGCAACAATATCAGACTTGCCAATATTGTGGAAGACATAAAAACACTGCAGAGAGTTTTTGATTATTTTTCCTGTCAACATGTCTACAAGGAAAGAAATGAAGAATCAGACAGAGCATCAAAAGAGGGCACACACATGGAGGTGGGCCACTGGAAGATCACAAAGTTTTTGAATGAACAAATTCAAGAACAACAAAGAATTTTTTTGTAAATGACTGAAGCACTTAGTATTTCAAGATTCTGGTTTGCAAAAACTCTGAAGGATACTATGGGACAAAGAAGACAAAACTACATGCTCTGAAGCATTACAGGTTTTTTGTAAAATTTTTGTAAAATCCTACGGGATGAAGAAGACAGAATTATATGATCTGAAGTATGCAGGCATACTGTATCATAGGAATACACTACTAGGTGTATCTACAAAATGTAATTTTGATTATCATAATGAAAATTACGTTTTTTTCTGCAGAAAAAAATAAAAAATTGTCTTTAGAATAAAATTAGGATCTTTAGAACATAAAGTTAGTCAACCATAAGATTTAAAGTCATTAAAATAATATGCTCTAATCTGTTATCAAATTGTTTTAAAAATATATTATCTTACTCTCTAATAATATTAAAATATTATATTTTTTTAATAATATATTATTTTAAAATTAATTTAGTTTGTTATTAAATTATTTTAAATAAATATTTTCTTTAAAATAAAACTAAAATGTTTAGGACATAAGGATGGTTAGAAATAAGATTTTAATAACAATCATACCACCCCAGCTAAACCTATATATATGGAATTTTCCAAAATATCTTTAAATTTAATAATTCAAATAAATCATAATATATATTAAATTGTCTAAAAATATTAAATATAATTTTAGATTAACTCATTCTTCTCTTTTCTTATCACTGCATATGTTTTTTAGGATCATCCAAAGATATTATTAAAAAAAGGTCTTTAATTATTTTCCCTATCTACAACCTTATCAAAATTATAAGAATATATTCCAACATATAACATAATTAGAAGCCAAAGATATTTAGAAAATGAAAATTTTCTCCCTCCTTTGAACTCATACTTAAATAAAAATCCATCTGAAAATAGCAAAGTTTTATTAGAGAGTTGATATGTTTATTAATTATACTTTTTGTAAATATGAACACAACATAAATATGGATTTCACTTTCTAATCTTGATTCATGATTGGAATAACTATATATTTTCAATTTTACATTTATCTTAATCTTCAAACACCTACAAGTATGTATAATCTTCTTGTTTTGAAAAAAAAACATTAAACATATAAATAAACATGATTATTTGTTCATTTCCCAATAACATATTTAAAAAATATAATATCTTAATTCAATAAATAATAATAACCCCTTCTTCACAATATACATTAAACATATAAAATTAAACATATAAATTAACATGATTATTTATTCCTTTCCCAACAACATATTTAAAAAATATAGTTTCTTGATTCAAGAAAAAGGAATAACCCCTGCCCCACAATATACAAAGTTACTTAACATACCTCATTAAAAATGCCCACGACATATCACAATATATGTTTGTTTCCTTTAATTTTTCCTTTTGAAAGTTTCTAACTCTTCCTAAAATAAATCTTAATTTTATAAACAATTTGCACTAAATATTAATTTAAATATTAAAATAGAAATTAATTTCTTGATAACCAAAAACCTTAACTTGAAAGAAACAATGTAAAGCCTTGAAACTTTATATTTATCTCTTATGTAAAAGTAATAATTATCTATGTCCATTTTCTCCTTTCATTTGATATTGTAAAATTTTGTTTTAGATAATTCTAATACTAAGCATTTGAGAGACAAATGATCCCTCATTTTTTTATTATTTAGTACAACGTGTATCTTACATTGTTAGCTCATCTTTTGAAAATTATTTTATGTTATAATTTTATTAATTAAAGCTAACTAAAGTTTTTTTTCACGATATTTTTTGGAAGAAAAATTTGGCTCTGCAACTTTTTAATATTCTAAATTTTGAATCTAGTAATGGCGGCCCCCACTAAAGGAGGAGCCACCTCCTCTTATTGAAAAATTTTGACTGACAGTAGCTGACAACCCCATAATCCTTCCCACACCCTTGAATCCACAAGCTCGTCCAACCCAATGGACACAGAATAGACAAAAGGGACTAAGGAAACCCCAACAATTTTGGATCCCATCCCAGTATAAAACCCTCAGACCCATAAATATGACAATAAAATCCAATCAACTTGCATCTCGCAGGCATAGGAAAGTCCATAGTATGAAATCATTTCACCCCTATTGGGAGAGGATATTCAATACATGCAGGACCATGCCCTCATTTGAAAAGTTATGGGTCTTTGGCCATCTGAGAAATACCTCACATGGTGGATCAAAATCCATTGGAAGCCCAAAGGAGAGGTCACCCTCAAACTGGGATCCAAAGGGTTCTTCATGACCATCTTCAACTTGGCGGAAGATTGGGAAAAGGTCTTCCAAGGAGGACCCTACTTATTCAACTTTGTCGGCCTCTATATGAGGATATGGAAAGAGAAATTCAGCCCAAAAAAGGAGGAATTGACTATAGCCCCGATTTGGATCAGAATGTACTCGCTCCCGCAAGAGTATTGGTGCATGGAAATCCTAGAGGGTATAGGGAACACACTCGGTTCCTTTGTCAAAATTGCAGAAGCCACTCTCCAAGGTCGCTACACCTATTTTTCCCAAATATGTGTCTACCTCAATGTATCCAAAGCTCTGCTTGCCTCAATTTGTCTAATATATAGAGACGTAGATTGGCTTCAAACCATGGATTATGAGCACATTCCCTTTCACTGTTGAAAATGTCATGCTTATGGGCACCTTTTTAAGAAATGTTCCCTGAATAATTAATATGGGCCACCCTCATCCCACCCAGAGAAAGACGATTGAAAAAGTCCAGGCCAAACGCAAAGCCCAAAAAAAAATTGCCACCCAGCCCAACCCAAAAGGCCCTCACATCAACAACAATTTTGACTCCCTCACCAACTTACCAAAGAAAGAAGCCCCTGGACCAAAACCCTTGGTTGAAACCCAAAATAAATCCCAATCCAAGATGGAATAGGACCTTACAGTCCCTAGCGCTACCTCCCCTCTCAAACTAGACCCCTAGCCTCAAAACCAAGATGAACCAATGATCCCCTCTGAATCGCCAAAGGAATAATAGGAAGATCTGGAAGACATGGATCTGAAGGAGATAGATCTGCAAGGCATTGAAGAAGCATGTGAACAAAAAGAGGAACACTCAATACCAGACCAACACATAAGATTACTGCAAAGTGCTTTAATTAAATCGAGGAACAAAGAGAAGGGAACAATGACCCAAAAAGGTAAGAACATTGGAACTGCTTCTGTAGGAATCAAAACAATTCCAGCAAAGACATTATTAGGGCTCCCAAATATGAAAAAAAAAGAGGAAGGCCCTCCAACAAGCAACTCTTACAAGAATTGGGAGAACTCTTTCTCAATTTTGGAAGGAGAAAGAGCATGGTGGAAAAATTCTCATCCCATTCCCAACCTTCCAAATAAAATACATCTCTTGGAATGTAAGGGGCCTTAATAGCCCTAGTAAGGAAATATGTTGAAAGACCTTGATATCTAAGGAAAAACCATAAATCATGATGTTACAAGAAACCAAATTGTCTTCCACAACCATGGAAAAAATGGCAGTCAAATGCTGGAGAAGCTGCAATGTCATAGCTATAAATGTCGAAGGGGATTCGGGCATCCTATCCATCCTCTGGAACTCCATCGAAATCACCCTTTCCTCCTTCTTCACCACCTATCGCTCCATAACTTCCAAATTCCAACCAATCGGATCCGACTATTCAGGATATTTCAGTAATTTTTATGACCCTCAACCCTTGCAGAAGAAACTATCCTTCCTACAATTCCTTTCTCATTTCGCGCCCCTCATAGATATCCATCCTTGGATCATAGGGGGAGACTTCAACCTCATAATCGCTCTTTCAGAGAAAAGTGGCGGCTTGTTGACAGTCAAATTTGACATGCTGCCAACTGGAAAAATAGATCTCGTTCGAGGTTGTCTAAATAACCCAAGCCATTTGGTGTAACCTATTCTGTCGGGTTTAATGGCTCTGTTAGCCAACTAAAGTCCTAAAAATAATCAAAGAAATGAAACTAACATAAAATCTATGATTCTAAGAAATGATGTATTACTGACTAATATTTATTAAAAAGAAATGTGAATATAAACAATCTATATACAGGTTACAAGGTTTGCATGAAATCTTGCAAAAATGATTGTTTGATAAGGTTTTTGAATCAAATATGAAACAACAATTCTTTTTTTCTTTTTTTTTCAAGATATTAAACAAATAAATACTAAATGAATATGATTGAAACAGTGACACAAAAACAGTCAAAGATAATTAATGTAATCATTGTTTCATTCATAAACAACTCTAAATAAAATAAAAGAATGCATCTACTAACCTGTAACTGATAAGTCAACTGAGTTTATCTTCCTGTGTTGTATGAGCTCCTGCCTATACTATTGTTAAGGAAAACCTATAACAGAACAATACTAGCACTTCCAGAATACATTCAAAGAAGTATTTGATATTGGAGTAAATTAATAACAAGAGGAAGACAACTAATTAAAAATCATGTGATCTTAAGATAATTAATATTTAAGAACGAAAGAAAACTCAATTCTGAGTATTGATATTATCCATCATTTAACATTAGAAATAAATTCCACAATAATCAAATGATCGATTGATCACACCTAAAAAATGGAATAAGAAATTATGGACAACATATAACAATTAACAGTACAAAAACACCATATGATGACAAGCTAAAACTAAAATCAACCATAATAACATTCTCATAATACAACAGTAATGGAAGAATGAAATGGAATAACCATCACATAGGTCTAAAGCAAAAGATGAATTGTTTTCCATTTTTTTTTTCAAAATCACATGCCCATACTCTATTCCTGGAAGAATTTTTGGGATAATAGACTCTTAAAGATAAAAATAAAATTAATACATAAATGATAGCAATTAACCATGTATTGATAAAATAGACTAAATCTAATTAAAATCAATGCATAATCAATTATTCAAAGAATATGAAGATATTATAATGAAAATAAAACCATTTTACTCATAGGACAAAAGCCATTAAGCAACCTGGAATTCCATATTCTTCTTTGAAAATACTTGTCCATTCTCTCAAAGATTCCATCCATTTGTTACTCCATTTGAAAAGAAGAAAAGTTTACAAAAGAAATAATATACAAAAGAGAAAGGATAAAAATCCTCCTCTCCAATTCTTGGATCCCCCTGGCTCTGAACTTTCTCATATATTTATACAATGAGTGAACAGTCTGGGCATCACTAATAATTTTCGCCACCTGAAATTTGTCTTGTACATATACACAAATATCTCTCAAATCGTGCATTGGTTTTGGAAAATCTCTACGCAGAAGGTAAATGGGTCAATTTGGGAAATGGGTGTTCAACCGTTTCTTCAAATTCCTCACGGTTTGGCTGCAATGAGTCCTGCAAAATCGTCTGTCTGATCTTTCCAAATTTCATCTGTTGTTGCTCATAAAATTATTTGTACCAATCCAATATTATTTTTGGATCAATCATATTGAATGTATTTGGATAATAAAATCAAGCCATGATCAGATCCGTACCAAATAACTGAAAATAGAAACCTGTGAAACAAAAAAAAACCTAAATTAATAACCTAAAAATTGTGAATCAAACAAAATCTGGAACAATAAAATAAAAATAAAAATAAAAAATTAAACTAAATATAATTTCTAAACAAACATTGTTTTTAATTTCCTTTCAAATATGATCTTAAAATTCTAAAAGCTTCAAGTTAATGGAGAATACAAAAATATTAATTTTGGTTTTTTACAAAAT
>JASDQU010228096.1:0-10777 GCA_032191745.1 Picea mariana | reverse complement strand
AATTGTTGATTTTAAAACCCTAGGTAGCAAGCACACAAGTAGGTCATTGCTATATGTCCCCATGTTGAGAAATAGTTTTCAGCCATTGAAAAAAGAAGACAGCCTAGCCGTTGCTACACTTTTCTTTCTTTTTTCTGAGTTAGCGTTGAAGTTATAGGTTGAAAAGAGGAGACATCCTAGGCCTAGTTGGACTACACCTAGGATTTCACCTTCTAGGGTTTGAAAGCCTTGCCTTTGCAACACTTTCTCTCTTAAATTTGTACTTTGAGCTAGCCGTTTTGCCAAGATTATTTAGAGGAGGAAAGAGCACGAGGCCTTGCTTAAGTAACACCGGAGTGAGCCTCTTTCCCCTAGGGTTTTGATTCTAGGGCCCTGCCATTGCAGCACCATAGAACCCTACCTTCCAGTCTCTAAGTTTTAATCCTCCCAAGACCTTGTGCCCTTGCTTTTGACTCCATATACCCTAAGGCACTGGTTAGATCTCCAACGTTGAGCCTTTAATGTGCAAAACCATCTTTTAAACTTCAATTTCTGAAATCCTAACTAACCCTAAAGCTACTAACCTAGGCTGACGTCATACTTGACGTAGCAAGCTTTTGACAAGTAATAAGCAATTGAATGATGATGTCAAGCATTTATTGAACAAGTTATTGATTGGATACACTGTAGGCTTGGTCATTTGGATAGATATTTGTGAATTGATGATCTTTCATAGGCTAAATAGCAGAACGTTGACTTTCATCTTGTATCTATTTCATTGCTTATTGAATTAAATCAGATAGCTAAAGAAGTACTAACCCTTTGAGTTATAGCCTGCAATATATATATTGTGTTGTTTTTATCTTGTTCCGGGCAGGTGTTTTCAACAGGGCCTACACTTCTTTTATTAGCTGATTAGTCGGACTATCTGATACTGGTGGTAACCTGCGAGGAGGGAAATCTTAACACTGGACCTTGTATCCTTCGCCTCTTCAAACCCCAGGTTATCGGGGACGTCTCCCCTGGGCTAACCTCCCTAAACAAAAAGAACCTCCCCATCGAGGTGACATTGGGTGGGGAAGGTTCCTGTTACGCCAGTTTGTCCACTATCCTATAGCCTGTGACCTAAAATACAAACTGCGCGATAACAAGGTGAAAAGTCAGAGGTCATCCATCTAAGAATATTCAGTTGTCTAGTATATGTACATCTCCCCAAGGACAAGAGATCCAAGTTGGACCCTTCAGGAAAGAAAGGTATCTTTGTCGGATATAACGACATATCAAAGGCGTATAGAGTCAAATAAAAAAAAGAGCTAGAGAAGCTACCTCCTTGGGGGTGTAAGCCCTTTTACTTCCCAAGGCAAGTTTCTCTAGCTAGGTTTTAAGCTAAGAGGGTGTATGCCCTTATACTTCTCTTAGCAAACCCTTGTTCAAGCAATAACATGAAGCATAAAATGAGGAAGACTATGGTGGGGGTGTATGCCCTTATACTTCCCACCTAGCTCCTAGCACAACAATCCTTGAATTGAAAAGAATGATAGCATAAGAGTAAAAGACCATACCAAAATCAAGAAAGATGCTAAGATAATCCACCATAAAAGCTAGAAAGCATCCATCCAAGGCTAGCACCCCACTCCTCCATCAACCATTCATCAAGATAGACATAAACAAGTGCACAAGAGACAAATAGAGCCAAAGATAACGAAAATTTCAAACCAATACTTCTCACAATGAGGGAGAGTTATGTTACAATGAGATCTTATGATCTCTTATTTATACAAAATGTCACCAAGGTAACTTGTCCATAAATTAAGGGGTAAACCACAAGACTAGGGGTCAACAACCCTAATCTTGCCCCCTTTAACAAAATAACATTAAACAATTCATCTAAAGTTGCACTTTTGCACAAATAAAACCTAATTTTACATGGATGTCTCCCCTTTAGGGGACGTTTTGCCACTTTGAAGAAGTCGTTGGTGTTGGAGAAGCATGGGTAGGCCTCTAAAGGCCACATGTCAAGCATCTAGACAATCTCATCATGGTGAATACCCTCTTCTCCTCAAAACGTCCATGTGTCAATGAGTGGCACCTCACCACCAAGCCCTAACCCCCCTAGGTGGCGCCATGCCTCTAGGAGTGACATTTTGCCTCTCCTAAGCAAAACGTTTGGCATGTGGGGGCTAGGCTATGTCATCCAAGTCAATCTCAAGGTCTTCCAAGTCTGATCTTTCTCATCCAACATGCAGACCCTTGGCATCCAACTTATGGGCTTGTAGCCCCATGGAAGCCCAAGCTAGGCTTGTTCTCCCAAAACTGTCCACCAACTAGGTCTTCCAAAGACAAATGAGCACGCCCTCCAAGGATCTTAAGTCATAACATCATGATAAGTGAATCCAATCAATAAATGAGCCATCTAAGCATGTGCATCAAAGATCACTATATCAAAGAATTAATTGCTCAAAGATACTATGAGATTTGTCAAGCTTGAATATGGGAGGGTTGACGAGGTGTCCTATTAGGTAGATCTTGCCCTAAGTCAAGTAGAGTTTCCAAGACATCCCTCTCTAAGCCATGTAAAGTGGATGAAGTGGTTGGGGTCAAGACTCAATGAGCATAGGGCTCATGACATACAAGGGGTCATAGTGTCTCATTCATGGGTGCCTTTGTAGAGGGTGTGTGGTACCTTCGTCCGCAATGCACTTTTTCCAAGCCCATCAATTGCCTTTTATCTCTCTTTCTTTGTATTTTCTTTCAATATAGCATAAGGAGAGATTGAAGGTCATTGCCATAGCATGGTGACTAGATGATGGTAATGTCAACCACAAACACCCAGTGGAAATGAGAAGGTTGGCTCGTGATGAGACCCCCTTTCTCACGGCCATGCAACTGAGAGCCATTACCCTGGTTTGGTGACCAGATGATGGCAATGTCATACCACTAGATATTCATGGACATGATAGGTCGGCTCATGATGCGACCTCCTATCCTTCAACTAACCTTTTAAGCATTCTTTATTATATGGTGGGTCCCCTTTACTCAAAGATAAGCATTTCAATGCTTTCTTGGGTGATCCATGAGCGAAGCATCTGGAAGGTTTATACAAGGATTTTATCTTTTACCCAACATCAACCCCTCTCGGCCTTCAACCCATAAAATGAGGGACAACCCCTTCTTGGGTCAATACACCCTAGAATCCCAAGAGATAAGGAAATGGAAGGGAATGATTATGGAAAGTGGCAAGTATGGTCGGGAATGGTACGATGGCTCTTTAAGGGAGTTCCTAGTAGCAAACCCATCCCCAAGGAAAACCACTTACTAGGGCACAATGTCAACCACCAAGGTGAAGTAGGGCAAAAGGCATAATGTCCAAGCATATATCATGAAATCTAAAGCAATCTAAGATACAACATACTTAACTGCCTTATATATTGAAATGATGCTCACCATAATACTGACTTGTACCTCATGGAGCAAGGCCCACTGCCTTCTGGAAGCCAGCTGATGTGGTGGATGCCATCTGGAAATATGTGACCATCTGTGGTGGTGAGAGGGGTTTCCATCTGTGCAAAACGGTGTTGTTGGTCATGTAGTCTCTCGGCACTCCATATCTGCAACCTGAGGGCCTCAAGACATAATCTCCTTGGTTATCCACAAAATGGGGATAACAGGACCCAAGCCTCTCTGGTGCTTTTCTCTCTCTGAACTGTCTCTTGGGCTCTCCTACGTTCTCCTTGGCTTCCATCAGGGTATCCTAAAACCATCTCGGTTTCCTCTTCCCTGGAGTAGTCAAAGGAGAAGTAAGATTTCCTCGCCCAAGAGTATCCGCCTCAGACCTAATCCCAACACTCTGAGATCTTGAAACCTCTGCACCCTCTGCCTGAACCCCCTGTGACTGTGAACCTGAACCTGTGCAAGGAGACCTTGTCACCCCTGAAACTGGTGTACCAGACCCTTGAGGCTGTGCTCCCTATGAAACATCAATCTATGCCTCTGCATCATCCTCAATACTGACTCTCGACTCGAGAGACCTCCGTAAAGCTCTACCCTCCTCAAATCTAACATCTATGCTCACCACCACTCTCCACTGTGATGGAATATAAATCTGGTAGGCCTTTGAGACCTCTGAGTATCCAACTAGAATCCCCTATTGGGTTGTGGGGTCTAGCTTTGTCCTCCTCTCTCAGGGGACATGAGAATAAGTCAAGCAACCAAAACTCCTAATGTGCTCAACATCGTGCCTCCTACCAGTGAAGGCCTCCTCAGTAGTCTTCTTCCCCAAAATCCTATGGGGACTCATGTTCTGCAGATAAACTGCAGCAGCACTCGCCTCAACCCAATGGTATAGAGGCAAACTCTGATCATGCAGCATAGATCTCGCTACACCTGTAATCGCCTTATTCTTCCTCTCGACAACCCCGTTCTGTTGCAGGTTGTAAGGCACAGTCATTTGTCTTTTGATCCCTGCACAGGTACAGAAGTCTACAAACTCCCTGGAGGCATACTCACCTCTATTGTCTGACCGCAAGACCTTGATCCTCTTTCCTGTCCGGTTCTCCACAAGAGATTTGAACTCTTGGAACCTCTTGAAGACCTCACTCTTGGCATTCGAGAAATAGATTTAGGTCTTCCTGGAGTGGTCATCTATGAATGTGAGATAGTACTCACAACCACTCAAGGACGCCTGAGACATGGGCCCACACACATCTATGTGTACTAAATCCAGTACCCCATCTGACCTGTTGTCACTGCTGGGAAAAAAAGCCTTGGTAAACTTACAAAGCGCAAACCCTCTGCACACATCCTAATGCTCTAAACCGAATTGTAGCACTCCTGTCACAACTTCTCTCAGTCCCCCAAGAGCCCCATGATGAAGGTGTGCCATCCTCCGCTGCCACAACTCACACAAATGACAACTGTTGTCGCTACTCGCTGCCAAAGCATGCAGGGGCTAAAAAAGAAATATTTATAGTTTCCCATCCCTCTCTCCATTCACCTGCCCTGAGGTGAGACGAGACCCCTTAGGGTGTATGAGGACCTCTGTCCCTCTGAAGGACACCTCAAGTCCCCTATCCTGGAGGGTGGAAACTGATATCAGATTCTTCTTCAACCCAGGGATGTAGAGACCATCCCTAAACGAAAGAGGTGGCATACTCTCCCTCTGAAAAGTAATTGTGCCACGTCCAACAACTCTGATGATGGTGTCATCACCAAGAGCAATCTCCATCTTGACCTATGTATCTTTGAGGTCAATAAAATGCTCTCTAACACCAATCATGTGTCTCGAAGCCCCGTTGTCTATGTACCAAATGCTAGGTGTCGTCTCAATTGAAGTGCAGCAAATGAGGAAGGCACACTCCCTCTCAAACTGTGTCTGAAACTTTGCCTCATCCGCTGTAGTTGTTGTGACGCCCGGCTTCTTCCTGTTGGGACACTGTCCAGCATAGTGCCCCATCCTCTTACAAGCAAATCACTTCACTTTGCTCATATCCCTCTTCTTCCCACTGCCACTCTCTCCCTGTGGCTTGGCCCCCGTCTTGGGACTATGTCGTGCACCCGTGTTGACCTTCTTCTTGCCCTTTGTCCAAAGAGCAAGATCCTCATCACCCTCAGATATTCGTTGTTGTCCTGAAGACCCCGAGTTGCATCTCAACTCCTCCTATACAAAATCATCCCAAAGTCTCTCCCAAGTAGGCATGACCTCCCCGACAACAATGCCCCATACAAATGAACCCCAAGGTTTGGAAAAGATGCTTAAAGTTGTCCTCACCATAAATTATGGGTCCACAATCTCTCCGACCACTGCTAACTCATCATTGATCTGAGTGAATCTGCCAAGGTATGAAGTGACCGACTCAGTCTTGAGCATCCGAATGCTCCTGAGTTTGTCCTGCAGAACCATCTTCTAGTTCTGGTTTGGACTCTGGTAAAGCTTGCACAAGGATGCCCATATCTCATATGCATAGTCTTTATCAGTCAAGTGGGGTATAATGTGATCCCTCACTACATCACAAATAGTTTGTTTCACCTTGGTGTTTTTCTTCCTGAAATCTACATCCAACAATGGTGATGGAGCAGGTGTAGGAGGAATCACCACGGGAGATGGAACTACATCCCATATTTCAAGATCCTCCAAGACAAAAATTATCCTGGTCTTCCAAGGGGACCAGTTGCAAGCTCCCGCTAGCCTATCCTCTGCCCGCATCTGGGATACTGACATATCTGCCCATTGAACTCACACTGATGCTACAACTGCAAAAGAGCACTGCCTCACTCCTGTCAACACAGGTGTGAAGAGAGGCAGTCAAACTACAACCTCACTCCTGACAAAACAGGTGTGAAAAGAGGTTGTGCAAAATCAGCCCCATTCCTAGCAATATAGGTGTGAAAAGAGGCTGAAACTAGATCCAACAACAGTCCTACAACTGTCCTAGAAATCACTGTCAACAAGCTGTCAAGAAATTTGCCCACCAGCTGTCAAGAACTGTCCACAAGATGCTATCCAAAATCAGCAAGACTTAGCCAACCTAGCTCTGATACCATGAAGAAAATCTGAGGTCCTAACAGACTGTCAACTAGGTCTGTCTTTGACCTGATATTGGCTCCAAGTTTCAGATGTCTAACTGTTCTTTGCTGCTGTTTTATAACAGCAAACAGTTCAGGAACTTTCTTGTTGTCTTGTTATGGTTATATGTGCATTTAAGGTGCCCTTGAATGTAGTTTTAGTAACCCAAGAGTTAGCACATGCATACCTTAAAAAATATAACAAACCTCTAGATATTTAGAACTATATAATGCTGATCTAAATTCTAACATGCATGAAATTAGAACACAAGTGTTTTTGGTCAACACGACCCTGAATAAAACCCCCTAGGGAAAACCAGTTTGGAATGTAAGTCTATATAAGTGATGTAAAAAGTGAGAGATACAATAAAACAAATGAACTTGTTACAATGGCAGCCCCTCTCAAGTTGTTAGACAGGTCCAAGAAGGTGAATGCGCCCAAGCATGGTGCGCCCTCCTCACTTGTTGCTCTATCTCACTCAAACCTTGCGCCCTTGCTCCTTGTTGCCTTGTAGAAGAAACTTTTTGACTTAAGTGAAGTCAAAGTTGAATTAGACATAAAGTACAAGGTGCATAGTCCCAATGTATTTCCCACTTGTGGTTAGAGACTCAAAACCACAAGGGGACCACTTCCCAAGGTACCCAAATCTCAACACTCCCTCTTACCGAGGGAAGTGTTTCTCACCAAGCCCATCTTGTCTCTGAAGTAGACATGTTTGCCCCTTGGCAGGACCTTGGTGAAAATATCTACAATTTGTTCGTCAGTTGAAATATCATGGGCTAGTAGGAAACAGAAGTATGTTGCACTCAGCACCAGTGTTACCAACATCTCGATAATATCTCGATGTTGGCGATATTATCTTCAAAATCAGGGTTGGCGATATTTTTCGATAGTTTCATTCTTACAACATTTTCCGATATTTTCCCCGATGTTTCCGATATTTTTGTTTTTAGACCCTCGGCGATATTTTGCCAATGCTGATGTTTGCAGCACTGCAAAAGTAGAGTATATTGTAGCTTGTGATGCTTGTACGGAAGCAGTATGGCTTCGTACGCTGATTTATGGACTATTTGATCAAGTGTTGGATTCCACTGTGATACATTGTGATAATCAGAGTTGTGTGAAG
This sequence comes from Picea mariana, assembly GCA_032191745.1. Classification (NCBI taxonomy): domain Eukaryota; kingdom Viridiplantae; phylum Streptophyta; class Pinopsida; order Pinales; family Pinaceae; genus Picea; species Picea mariana. Next base: position 3,110 of record JASDQU010228096.1, on the reverse strand, counting down.
CTTTCAGAGAACCTCGTGTTCCATGACAGGTCGAAGCACATTGAGATCAAGTAATATTTTATCCGTGATAGAGTCCAAAAGGGAGAAGTGATTCTCCAGTACATCTCCACCGATGAGTAGACAACTGATATTTTGACAAAGCCTCTGTCCAAGATAAAGTTTGCATACTTGAGGGACAAGCTGGGACTTGTGGAGATAACTCCCTTAGTTGAAAGGGAGGCGATGACTTCCTCGGTTGGGAGGGAGTGTTGATATATGGCATCATGGATAGTCAATGTGTTGGTGGACAGTCATTCTCCGGGTGGAGAATGGTCCAAGCAGAACAAATTGTTGATGGACTGACATTCTCCCTGTGGAGAATGGTCCAGGTTGACAAATTGTTGATGTACCATGGACAACTATTCTCCTGGAGCATTGCCAAGAATGGTCCAGGACAGTTATTCTCCTGGGGCTTTGCCTAGACAGGTAGAATGGTTCGTCTCCCTGAGTTCATAGTGGTGACCAGAGTGGGGAGATTGATACAGGACAGACATTTTCCCTAAGTTCACAATAGTGGCCAAAGGAGGGAAAATGGTCCAGGACAGTCATTCTTCTAAGACGTATGTCCGGATTAGAAGAATGGTCCTTGTAGCCCAGGGCGTGGCTTTCAGCATCTGTTGGGACAGTCATTCTTCTCGTGTCACAGGCAGTGACCAGGATAGGAAGAATGGTCCCTATATCACTCTGTTGAGTGAGTGACTTATGCGAGACACTCTCTTGAGTGCGCTAAGTCCAACACATGACTTATTCAGCATCAAGCCTGATTACTCAGATGCAGTATGGCCTCAAGAGATGATGAGATATGATTTAATGCTAGGAGATTGTTGTATTGCATGGTGATAGTTTGTGTAGCTATTAGTTGATTGCAGTGGAGACTGTGTGTCTCTGGACAGTAGCTATGTACTACTGTGGTGGATGTGTTCCACTGGTAGTGACTGTGTGTCACTAGATAGTAGTTGTGCTCTACTAGGAGTGGTTGTGTCCCACTGGATAGCAGTTGTGTACTACTATGGATCGACACTGTTGTGATCTATTGCATGGCATTGTAGTAACTGTGTACTACTACTTGATTTCCATGGAGACTACCAATAGTGTTGAAGGTGTTTCCTAGGCTGGTGTGCCAACCAGTAGTGTTGGAGGTGATTGTCAGCTAGATGGATAGTGATGATGATGGTCGTGACTTGATCTGCGTGATCATGAAATAGTCTGTGTGGCTATGATGATGCTACCTGTAGAATGGTCTGCAAGACTACGTGAGCCTTGCCCATACCATGTCAAATGGATGGATGTGTTTGAGACCATTACTTTTAATACCTCCCTAGCTAGGAGGGAGTGTTGATATTATGGTAGTTGTGAGAGGTATTAACCTCCATTTGTAACCTTTGGCTAGAATAGAATATTCTGGAAGAAAGAGAAACCCTAAACAAATGTGTAAAAACCCTAGAAGACAAATCGGCTCAGTAGAATAAATAATATAAATGTATTGTCTTCCAGAAAGACAAGTCGGCTCAGATAGGTGACAAGAACCACTATAAATAGGAGTTGCTCTAGATCATTTGTACACACACTTCACTCACTCTCTCAGAAAGGTATAGTGCAAGTTTTGAGCTGCAGCTGCAAGAAAGGAAGATGCATCTTCTGGGGTGATTCTTGGTCTCTCTCTAGCGTTATCTAACCGAAGATATGCGCCCTACCTTTAGTATCTCTTGGTGGTATTCTTGGTGATATTCTTGGTGGTATTCTTGGGAAGAAGTGCAACTACAACTGTTGCAGTTGTGTATTGTTCTTGTTCTATGGTTGTGGAGACTCTCTCTCTTGTGCGCTACCCTTGGAGAAGGTGCGCTCTCCTTGTCTTGTGTTGTTGTTGCATTTGGATGGTGCTTTCTGGATCCATCTCATGCTACTGCTGCAGCCAGGGTTTATCTGTTGGTTCTAGTGTGGCTTTCTGGAATCATTATATCTAGAAAAGGTTAAGGTGCTCGGGGGTGGCTGTGTGCCTATGGTTGGGTGACAATATTGTGATATTGTCTATAGTTAAACGAGCACATCGAATATTTTAACAAAGGAGACACACACAGAGTGAGATACTGAGATCTCATTGATTGGGTGGAGAAGGACTTTCATCCAAGTGTGTAGGGGCAGGGTCCGAGGAAAGGAGCAAGGGGCAGAAAAGGAGTAGCAGCCAGGTTTGATATGCTAGGCTATTTTGTTGTTTTGTATTATTCCTTAGGTGGGCTATTATCCAGGGACGGGAGCCCAGATTTTATATTAATAAAATCAACAAGGTACTGGTTTTCCCTTAGAGATTTTTTCAGGGGTATTTACCCAGAAAATTATGTGTGCAAATGTGTATGGTTTCCTTGTTGTGATTCCGCTGATTTAATAATTTAATCGTTAAAACTCAGCCATGCTTTTATTTAGTAAATCTTCTTAATAAGTTTATTACAGCATGAGTTTGCTAGGAAATACATTGTCGGGTGCTGGGTTGTCCAAAATTTAACACTTTCAAATTGGAAAAAAGGAGAAGCCTGTCACTTAAGAAAAAGATTCAAACTAGTGACCATGCTATGATGTCATTTAATTGAGAAACCATCTTCTGCTACTCAATCATTTTCATCCCTCTAAGGTACCATAATTAGAGGAAAAATGCATTTATATTGAAGCCCTGCAGAAGGAAGCTAACTTGAAATCAAAGTTTTTTCCCAAGTGAGGATTTGCATGTAAAATTGGGTCTTGAAACCAGTTTGTAAAAGAGGAAAACTTCTTCTAGACATGGGATTGAACACTTGCTGCCAAACTCAGATTGACTATTTGCTATACTGATAAATTGATAATGATTAAGATAAGGAAACCATGACGGATTTTCTGGGTTCTGACTGCTGCTCCTTCTAGTTATTACATGCAGAAACCCCTGATGGCAGTGTTCAAATTCTGAGGTCCTATGAGGCTGCCAACTAAGGTTTGTCCTTGACCTTAGTATGGCTCTAAGTTTCAACTGTTTTGTTGTCTTCTTTTGCTGTTTTAGGACAGCAAACTGTCATGTACTTTCTGCTCAATGTTTTATAGGTTAA
>JASDQU010228095.1:26928-37176 GCA_032191745.1 Picea mariana | reverse complement strand
GGTTTTAGAAGCCTGTCCGGTATCTTATATCATGGGGAGCTATTATCATCGATTCATTTTCTATAAACTAAATCACTTTGTTCGGGGTTAAACCTCTCTTCGTTTGGTCACAGTAAATCTATTCCCACACTTTGGTCGGCTGACTGTTAAATATTTTGGCCAGAAGTTGGTAGTTGTAATCAAAATGGCCAAAGGCCGTGCTCAGAGAAACTCTGAAAAGTGTGCTTCCAAAGGCTGGAAGCAGTTCCACTTTTGTTAGGAGCTGGCTCTTTGTGAACAGCGGCGAAAGTGCTCTAGAAGGGGCTCTGTTACTAATGTAATGATTCTAAGTGGATGATGTATGGAATATCCAAAATAACAAAATATATAGGATAACCTAAATTCTAAGTGGATGATATAAGGAATAATCAGATATATGGAATAATCTAAAATAATAGGATAACATAAAATAATCATATCTAAATAACAAAATAATAGGATAACATAAAATAATCATATTTAAAATAACAAAATAATAGGATAACATAAAAGAATCCATATGGATAGATATAATATATTGAATATATAACTAATATTTAAAATAGCAAAATAATAAGATAACATAAAATAATTATATCTAAAATAAGATTAAAATAATCATATCTAAAATAAATAGGATAACATAAAAAAATCGAATAAATATAATATATTGAATATATAACTAATATATTGAATATATAACTAAGTGGATGATATATGGAATATCCGGATAACATAATTCATATGGATAAATATAATATATTAAATATATAATTAAGTATATAATATATTGAATATATATCTAAAATAAATAGGATAATATAAAAAAAAAATTATAGGAATAAATATAATATATTGAATACATAGCTAAGTGGATGATATATGGAATATTTCAAAATAAATAGGATAACATAATTCATATGGATAAATATATTGAATATATAACTAAATAATAGAATATATAACTAAGTGGATAATATATGGAATATTCAAAATAAATAGGATAATATAAAAGAATTCATATGGATAAATAWAATATATTGAATATATAAAAATGATTGTCGATTTATTAATAAATAGATAATTACTATAAATATACATTAAATGGTTGGATAYTTAATAGATTTTTTAAGTGGATGATATATGGAATATCCCAAATAAATATCATAACATAAAAGAATCCATATMGATAAATATAATATATTGAATATATAAAAATGATTGTTAATTCATTGATAGATAAATTATTACTATAAATATACATTAAATTATTGTTGGATACTTGACTAACTTTTTAAATTGATGATATATGAAATATCCAAAATAAATTGGATAACATAAAAAAAAATCCATATAGATAAATATAATATATTGAATATATAAAAATGATTGTMGATTCATTGATAGATAGATTATTACTATAAATAAAYGGTTGAATACTTGAATAGACATGTGACCATTCGTTACTTGATATTATTATTATTATAGGTGTAGTTATGTTTGTTACTTGATATTATTATTATCATTATAAGTGTATTGATATTATTATTATCATTACAAGTGTAGTTATGTTTGTTACAAAGTGACAAGTCAGATGTACATTTTAGTAGATAATTTATTAAAAAATTGCATACATGATGGTTCTCAATTGATATATGAATAAGCCAGTACACCAGATTTAACTACATAAATTTGGGTGTTAAGTTCCATCATATGTTCATGTATATTACATTGGGTTAGCTCAACATTACAAAGTTAACCATTTGGCATTGACGGTTTGTGGACATCATATGGGGTGAATTCAACATGACAGGTTTCACCATTCAACATCGATGGTTCGTCAGTACCTTAGTCATATGGGTACATTGTTGCAAATCCTTGTTCTAGCCTGACCTTTGTTTCAGAGCTGCATTGTATGAATGTTTGGAGATTATCCAAAGATAAGTATTCCATAAGGATAACACACCTTGTGGTTTTTGGTTTTAGGCTTGTAGAGATCTATTTTTAGAAAGTTTCATATTTAGTCTTCCATAGATCTATTTTTAGCAAGCTTCTAGAAATCTATTTTTAGCAGGTTTCCAGTTCAAGCTCCTAGTTCTATTTTTCACAGATTTTCCCCATGCATCAAATTGACATTCAGATTTTGAAGGATGCATGGAAGGTTGACGACTGTCAAATGGGAACTTCCAAAATCTAGATTTGACTATTTTTAGAAGTTTTTGTTTTTAGAAAGTTGATCTATTTCAGCAGCAGATGATAATTTTGAGCACCCGGTAGAAAGTGGTATAAAGAGGCACTTTCATATTTTCAAGGGTCTTGTTCTTGAAAAATTTCTATTTAGACATGTTTCAGGCCTTGGTCAAAGTTGGTCAAACTTAGGTCTAAAACAGTTTTTTTTATTCATTTATAAAGAAATTACATTTTTGGATACCTAGTATTGAGTACAGTATGGGGGTAAAATTTGGTGTAAATCAGAGACTGTAAAATTTTAGTTCAAACTTAGGGTTGAAAGTTTAGTAATTGACCATATTTTTAGGTACCCATTTGGGTGAACAATTGTGGTGTCAAATTTCAAGTCATTTTGAGCTCTCTGGTTTTTAGGTCAAAATTAGGGTTTTCATTGCTTCAAGAAGCAGCACCCAGCCCAGCTTGCCACATGTCAGATTGACCTTTAACCTAGGGCTTTTTCTTTGCATAAATGTCGTACCTTAGGTATTTTGACCAGCTGAGTTAACTTCAGTTCAATTGAGTTATCTTCATATCAAGTTTAGTTCAGTTGAGTTGTCATTAGTTAGCTCTAGTTACACTTAAGTTTAGTTGTGCACATCCTAAATTTAGCCAAGAGGTCAAGTGCACTACCTTTGGGAGCTTCTAGGGAGTTCCCATGGGCAAAGGTTGACTTTTCTTGCCTTGGAGAGTCATGTGCTTAACTTGTATGTCATGTCCCCATTTTTGGATTCCCTTATTATGCGGATAGGGTCACTTCAGGAGGCTTGAGTCAGCCAAGTTAGAGGGGTGAGAGTCAAGACTATGTCATCAATGAGATCGGAGGGTTTGAATGAGTTTTATGGGGCCCAACTTAGTTTATTTACCATTATTCACCATCAGGATCATTTCCACACAGCTTGTTCTTGGTTTCATTGCATTCTGACTATTTTCGTAAGACGGGGTTATTAATGGGCATATTTTAATTAATTACACTAAAGGTACTATTTGGAGTTTCTTTCTTGGAGAAATACCTTAGTGTAATAGATTGTTGGAATCGTGGCGAAAATATATACAAGATGGGATGATGAAAAGTGACTTTCAGTGGCTGGAGAAATCATAAAGGCGAATTAATCACTTTTTGGAGTAAAAGGGTTCATTAAATTAATAAAGTGATTTTATGAGAAAATATTAAAGATGAATTAAAAAGTCACTTGAAGGGAAAAAAGTGAAAAGGGGTATAAAAGAGATATGCATATCGTGAATTGAAAATTAGAACCAGAGAGGAGTCAAGGCAATTTCCTTCATTGTTTTGTGGAGTTTTGGACGAAACCACAATTATTGACAAGGTTCGGTGTTGAGAGATACACACTAGACCGTCGGGAGGATCACACAGGTTCGTCATTGAGCTACAGATTTGAGCTATAGCAGCAGAGGAATTCCACACTAGGCAGTGCGCAGTTTACTAGTTGTTCTGTGTGGTTTTGAGGAGAGATTAGCAGCAGAAGAGGGTCACTTGGCCCAACCAGTCAAGGAAGGACGAATTCCTTCCAACCATTTGAGGAGTTAGGGCGCACCACCAGAGACAGTTTTCATCAGATTCTGACGGGTAAAACCCCAAAATCGAACCAGTCTTTCCTTGGGAAGTGCACAGGGGTTTTGGGATCCATCCGGAGGTTTGACAATATTGCAGTGAGCCAGAGTTTCAGATCTGAAGTAGGACAAGTGTGACCAAGAGAAAGGAAATCCATTTGACTCATCTTAGCCAAATCTTACGAGTATAGCCATCAAGGCGAAGTATTCAGTTTTCGGAAGCAGTTGCAGGCTGCAACGCATTCCCAGTTGCATGCAGCGCATTTTCCTGTGCATGTATTGGATCTACATTCCTGATCTCAGATCCATCATTTTGTCTTCATTACCGGTATTTTCCTAGCATTCTATTTTGTATTCTAGTTCAGATCCATTCATAATAAGGTCTAACTTAGGAGATTTGATTGATTTTCCACATATTGTGTATATTGTCTGACATCTACTTAAAATACATGGGAGTTTATCATTGTTCCAAATCTACTTCTTTCATTGTATGAAACCAATCAACACAGCACAAATGCATCCAGAAACCTTTGAAACTCAATCAAAACCCCCAACTTATCATATCTACAGTCGAAACCCCAATTATTAGCAGTTTATATCCAGATCTAGGATCCAGGATATTACAGTGGGATCAGAGTTGGTTTTCCTTCCATCCTAAGGGGAAAATCAGTGAGGAGTTATTTTAGATTGTTTCCACTAAATTTCAGCGGTGATAACTTGCATTTATACCTTCAGTTGCAGTAGTAGAGAAAAAAAGTTCATATCATATATGGAGGACAACGTGAGGAATATTTGTAATATGCTTGCACAAGGGCAATAACAATTGAGGCAGGCTATGGAAAGCCTTGAAAACAATGCAGGGATCAATGGAGCTAGTGGTTCAAAGAGGCAACAAACAGGACAGAAAGGACATGATGAGGAGTTTGCAGATTGTTTGAGGGAATATCAAGAGCTTGGTACAACATTTCATGCAGACATGTCATTCAAAGATTTTTGCACCATCAAACATCTTGAGTGGTATGGACCCCAAGTATCAGTGGACAAGAAGGTGAAGGTGCCAAGGAAAAAGGTTGATGGTGCATATGGTGAAGTGTCCCCATCAATCGATGTTGAGGATTCCACATCATACCTTATTAGTGATGCTCATGATGATGAGGATGTGCGTGAGGAGTTGGCAACGGATGACATACCTTATTAGCTTGTCCTCATTTCTTAGGAGATGTGTATCAGAGATGAGAGAGAGGTATTTGGTTTTGAGGAGGTTTGTTCACATGGGTCACCTACTAAGATGGATCTCATTTCTCAAGAGGTGTTTTTGAGTGATGTTGGGCAGAGTGGTACAACAAATGTTGGAGCGTACTCTGATGAGAATTCCATAGTTGACCTTGGTAGCAGGACTCACGAGGTAGCACTTCAGCATGATGTGGATGTTTGTTCGTGTGAGTCACACCATTTGACAAGGCAACTGAAGGTTCGCGAGGACATGATTGTGGCGTCCATGAGACACCTCAATGACACATACATTGGTGGTTGATTTTTGTCGGAGGGCCACTATGGCGCAAGACAACTTGGGAGGAGATCTTTCCCTTGCGGATTTCATTACACTCAAGGAGGCCATGGTAGTGACTAGATCTAACTACCTACACCTTCTCACAGATAGGGATTATCTTCTCACAGTGGGTGGCATGTACCAAGGTGCGTTGGAAGGGAAAGAGCATGAGGTAGACAGACTTACCCATGAGTTGGTGAACACACAGGACTCCTTGGAGAGCACACAGATTGTCCTTCAAAAATCTGAGTTACAGGTAGAGCAGCTTCGGTAGGAGTTGAGTCAGGCATCTCTTTCATCCATTTCAGTAGACAGTCAATCATATACATCAGCCTTCTCTCAGGAGGTTGTCAGTGACATTGTCGAATTGATGGAGGAGCCTCATATGATGGGTGAATATGAGGGGCATTCAGACTTACAGGCGATTGTAGGGAGATATGACACAAAGATTTTTGAGGATGCACATGTGTTGCAGGAGCCACCACCTTTGGTGAGCTCCTTGATCGCTCATGATGAGATAGTTGAGCATACACTCATGGATTTTGGAGACAGGTACATTTCAGGTGAGGACACATCCATTTGGGATCCAAGGTTAGTTGACACCCATGATGAGGACACGTCTATACGGGATCCAGGTTCAATTGATACTCATGGATTGGTTGATACAGTGGTACATCCAGGATACAGGATGGTACCGAAGGACATAGGAGTATGCATTGGTATACAGGGGCATACAATGATGAGTAGTAGTCTGCAGAGGTGTACAGTGGCGCACATGGGGATGCATTGGAGTGCAGGGAAGAGGCATACTTGATGGAGCATGGAGTTTCCAATGGAGAGCACTCTACTCTGTTGTCGCAGTGTGTGGATTTTGGAGATCATATCATCAGCAACTATAGTACCTGTGATGATGGAGAGAGTAGGTTTGACCATCAGTGTGAGGAGACACCTTTGGATGTGTATGATGGCATGGGAGTAGCATGAAGTCCGAGTGACTGCTCAAATAGTCCACCAATGTGCATGGAAGAGTTCTTGGTCATACCCTTAGGATCGACCAATGTATGTGACACTTTCAAGTTGGGCATACAGTCGTGGAGGTTTCTACTATTGTTCCTTGATGCTCTCATCAGGTACAACAGGACATGGGAGGATTATGTGAGGCCATTGGATGAGCCCCGAGCCATTATAGATATGACAAAGATTCTCCATTTGGGACATGTGGACAATGCACAAGTTGACAAAGGCAGATTGAGGGATGACATAATCTACTATAGAGATGGCCCATATTTAGTCTCCGAGTCCACATTTAGGGAGATTGTCATGAGGGTGACGTATGATACATCTTGGGTAGGGCATTCCGAGAATTTGTATGAGTTTGAGGCACCACAGGAGATGGGGCTATTTTTCAGTGTGGTGTCTAAACTTCAGGATTTGCTTGCATACATTGTCAGGAATAAGGATGGAAGATTTCTCTGTGCAGGTTGGCAATAGCGAGACAAATTAGTAAGCACAACGTTGATTCCTAGTATTTGGTTTTCATCAGTTGGTGGCATACAGGGTTCAGTACATTGGCTCAACTGGATTCCAACAGTTATCAGTATGGCACAACAACAATCAGTGGGAATTAGAAGTGGTGGACTTCCAAATTAGCTATGGGAGTCGGGGATTCATTTGGTCAGTAGTTTGCTTCACTTCTTGATGGACTGGGTTGCGCCAACAAGCGGTCTACTTCATTCTTGGATTGTCATGAGAGGGCTTGCTGGGATTCGTTCCATATGGCGAGACAAGTTCTCTCTTTTGGTACCCAGGATCGAGTATGGTGGTGGATTTGCAGACTTTGGTTATGCAAGGATACCTTTACAGATTCCACTTCTTGATAGCAGGCCCAATCTTTACATGTATTTTAGCATGGGGTTCTAGGAGTGGGGAATCTGGTATGTGTACATTGGGAAGACAGTCATGGCCAAAGTGGTGCAGCGTCAGTATGATGATTCCTTTCGGAGATTAGTGTGGGACCTTGTGATTACAAGGTTGGGCATTTCATTGACAGATAGAGGTGAGTGGATCCTTGCAGGGGGGAATCATTCATCATTTCCATTGAGCTTCAGTTTTGAGGAGAGCATTTCACTTTTTTAGTGATTTTTTGAGGTCTTGTAGCTCCTCACTTTGGCGGCAATATGTTCATCTGGAGGAGGCCATGTTTGGCTTGAAGTGGTCATGGAGGTCAAGATCATTTTCTATGGAGGTCGAGTGTTACTTTCAAGAGTTCTCTCATGAGATGCGTGAGAGTGGATCCCTAGTAGAGTGACTCGTCGAGGGGTTGACCGCATTTTTGCAATACCATCTTGCTCTACCCATCAGTAACATTCAGGAGGAGAATTTTTATGTCAGTACCTCGCCAAACAGCGAGTTGAGAGGAGGATGCTTCACATCTTCCAGGTTGGTTTGGGGCCCAGTTATCATGTTCAATTTCAGTTGGGTTTAGTTGGCAGAGTGTCATGGTTTAATGGTATTGCTTGAGGACAAACAATCTTTGGGAAGGGAAGACTATCATGTCCCCATTTTTGGATTCCCTTATTATGTGGTTAGGGTCACTTCAGGAGACTTGAGTCAGCCAAGTCAGAGGAGTGAGACTGTGTCATCAATGAGATCGAAGGGTTTGGATGAGTTTTATGAGACCTATTGACCGCCTATTCAACTAGGGGTCAACTCATGTGCCATGAAGATGCATCATCAGATGCAAATTTGATGAAGACAATTTTGGTTCTACTTGGGTATCTAATGCCCCAGCACAAATTTTGTAAACGAAATTTCCACACCCCTGCGTGGGTTAATAATGTAATAAGTCTACATGGATCATAGTTAGGTCATGTACCTTTGGATGTTTCCATTGGGGGAGTTCCTTTCACCGAGGGTTTTTTATCCNTTGAGTTTTTCCCTCCACATATGCAATAATTTCCTCCAAAGTGGTGAACGGCGTTCTAGTGGTCTCGTCCTTTGGTATTCTTTGTTTAGGAATGTTGTAAATGACCATGTCAGACAGTGTAGAAAGTTTCGCAGAATTTCGTCGAGTCTAGATAGGTTTTTTTTAATTAATTAAATTTAATTAATTTTCCTAAGGTTGGAATTTTAATTATTTAATTAATTAAATGTTTTTGAGCAAATATTGTAAAAACTCGGTCTTGGGGTTTTTGATAGGGGTATTTGTGCTCAAAAGAAATGGAATAGCACCCCCTACACCCATTGACCAAGTTTCAGCTTAGTCGGACTAAGTTTACTATGTCTTAGTCCACTCAGAGTCAGAGTCAGTCAAAAACAACAATTTTAATTGCTAAGGTGACATTGCCAGAATGTCAAATTATTGTAATGTTTGAGATTTTGAGTAGGTGTTATGATGGCAAAGAGCAAGTTAGACCTTTCCTAACCTACCCAAACCCATCCTAACCATTTGACAACTTAATTTACCCACTTAACTTACATCTTCACTCATTTTACCCACTCCCGAAGGGGAAAAACGACCCCCCTCATCCCAAACCTTAATGTTTTGGCTTGAAACTGTGTGTGGGCCCCTCTTAAGAGAGGTGCGCCCCTCCTAGACCTCCACTTCATCATATCCCTTGACCCCACACTTCATTTCCTATCCTATGTGGCGCCCCTCTCTCCAAGCTCACGCCCCCTTCTTCAAACTCACGCCCCTCTCACTCCCAAGCCATTCATTTGTGACTTGGCTTTTGTTATGGGCCCCTCTCATGAGAGGTGCACCCCCCCTAGCCTTCTTTCTCACTTCTTCATGGCCCACATATGCCACTTCATCAATCCATGTGGTTGATCCTTGTCTAAAACCCTAAGAGGGCGCCCCCTTCATAGAGATTCACTCTCTTGCTTGAGAACCAACACTTGGCACTCATCAAGATGCCTTCACTTTGCCTCTTGAGGTATAAGTAAGACCCCTCCTGACTCATTTTCACTACCATTCTTTGAGCTACTGTTATTATGCTGGAATTTCACCTCACCTTCTTGCTCTTGCCATTGTACTCACTTCACTCATTGCTCTTGAGGGTCTTGGAAGAAGTATTTCTCCAACACTCTCACATTTTGGATCAATAGAAAGGCTTTGGAGGATTTTTGAAGAGATTGAAGAGTATTCTTGTTTCTTCTTACACATGAGGTGACTTGTATTGTTTGAGTTTGTTGTGTACCAGCAAATAGATCTTTGGTAAAGTATTTTACTAGGGTAGATTAGCTAAGAGTATTCTAGCTAGTTTATGCATTGTTGGATAGCTAAGAGATAGAAGTATTTCGTTTGTTAGTCTATTCAATGTTGTTGTCTATTTCCATGCTTCACTATTTTCTTTGAGTTTTGCAAGTCATTTCAAAAGGATTATTGGGATAGCATCGAAGAGGAGCCGACCCTTAACCCTTTCTCAAACTCCTATCATTTCTTTATCCATTGTTATTTCTGCATACACTTCATCTTTGTTTCAGCTTTCTAACACTCTTAGATAGGTCATCAATTATATCTTTTACTTGCATATTTTTATGTGGAAATTTTCTGTATAAAAACAGAAAATTTCTTTAACGTTTGAGTGTGTTTTTCAGCATTTCCAGCAAGCTTTTGCTTGCTGGTTTTTGCAGAAACTTACCAGCAACAAGGGGAAACGTCAACGGTCACGTCCCTGCTGATTTCTTAAGTGCTTCTTCTTCATCAACGGTCACGTCCCTGCTGATTTCAATGTGGCGGTGACCAGGTATGTAGATTCTGAAGGCCTTGGAGACCTCACAGATATTCCACAAATATTCCCTTCTTTCCGGAGGGTTCCAGCTTGTCTCTTTCGGTATATGAATAAACACTGGACAGCCAAATATTTTGAGATGGCTTACCT
>JASDQU010228095.1:0-14458 GCA_032191745.1 Picea mariana | reverse complement strand
TTGTGGCTTCATGTCCCCATGATAAAAGCTTATAGCCATTTGATTAGAGAAGTTTTAGCCTAGCCATAGCTACACTAGACTTCCTCTTTTCTTGAGTTAGTTTTGAGCACAAATTGAAGAAAGAAGGCGTCCTAGGCCTAATTTAGTTTACACCTAGGGTTTGCTTCTAGGGTTTGAAAAGCCTTGTATCTAAGCAACACTTTTCAGCCATAGGTTTGTGTCCATAAGCTAGCCGTTTTGCCAAAGGAGTCTTAAGGAAAGAAGAGGAAGCTTTAGGCCTAGCCTTAGCTACACCTAAGTCTTTTCTTCTTAAGGTTTTTGATTTGGTGGCCTTGCCATAGCAACACCATCAAACCCTAACCCTCTTGTCCTTAAGTTTAAGTTTTCCAAGCCATTAGTTTCACTCCAATTGACTCCATTTACCCAAGGCACTAGTCTAGAAGATAATCTTGAGCTTGTTTGTGCTTTAACACTCTTTTAAAACTCTCTTTTGCTTAAAACCCTAACTAACCTAGCGTCCAACCCTAGTAGATTTACTAACCCTAACCCTAAAGGTGACGTCTTAGCCTATTTTAACTCTTGTTTCCCCTAAAAGTTGCGGCTAAGTCATCCTAAGGCAGCCATAGAGGTATCATATATTTTCATTGTTTCAAAGTGCAAAACGTTTACCTTTTGGCCTCTCTAACCAATCTGATTTAGGGCTGATGTCATGGTGACAGTAGCAAATTTATAGGTGATGTCACACTTGTTTGATCTCTTGCTTGGCTTAAAACGTTGTGACCTTTAAGTAGACCTTGAGTTGTTGTTTATTTTCATGAGTTTGGTTGACTAAACGTCCTTCTCATTGTCTTTAAATCTGACCTAAATCTAAGGCTGACGTCATCTGTATAGCAGCAACAATATTTATGACGCAGCAACATTATTTATTATGAGCAGATTTGATATTTGTAGCATTGTGATATAATACAAGTTTTGATCTTATACATTGAATGCTCTTATCTCTTGGTGTATTTATTGAAGAAGGAATATAAGTCTTTTCTTTGTATTAGTAATCATTGACTTCGTCAATAATTACATTTGATCATTGCTCATATACATATATTTGAAGATAGTCATTAATGCTTTGAAGTACTAACCACTGCAGCACATTCTATAGTTATTTGTCTTGTCTCGCAAACAGGTGCCATCCAGTGGAAGATCTCTTTTGACTATCTCATCATTGGCAGTAATCTGTGAAAGGACACTCTTATCCTGAGCCATTACCCCTTTAGCCCTTTCATGAACCAGATTGCATAGGGACGTCTCCCTTGGACCAGCCATCCTAAATAGAAAGAGCTCCCCATTGAGGTGACAGTGGGTGGGAAAGCTCATGTTACGCCAGTTTGAAGCCTTGACTCAAGCTAACCTAAACCCTTCCTACAAACTGTGCGATAACAGGATCCATGCTAGGGTAAGAGGAAGAGCCTCAAACAATAAAAATTAATTTTCCATTGGAGAGACACAAAGGGGGGCACAACTCTTTTGGAGTGCGCTCCACAAGGTCAAAAATCAACCCAAATGAAAGGATGGGTGAGGTGGAGTGAGTGGGGTCACCTCTGGGGGTGATGTAGGGGCTAAATGAAGTGAAAGCTCAAGAGAGAGGGCCACACTCAAGTCACAAATTAATTAAAAAAGGAAAAACATCAATCCCCCTAGGGGGGTGTGATTTTTGAGTGTGGAGGTGGTGTAAGGGGTTAAACAAGGTTGAAAAAGGTTGGGAGGTTAAGGTTATTCTTAGGGGGTCTCTCTTTAACCATCATTTCAACATTTCACATCATCTAACTCATTATTACAATTTTTGCATTTTGTCATGTTTGGACTTTAGTAATCAAAATTGTTGTTTTAGACTGACTGACACTCCGGGTAGACAAACCCATGGCTAAAGTTGTCCGACTGAGCTGAAACTTGGTCCATGGATGTAGGGGGTGCTATTCCATTTCTTTTGAGCACAAATACCTCTATCAAAAGTCCAAGGATCTAGTTTTTACAATTATTGCTCAAAAATAATTAATTAATTAAATAATTAAACCTCCAAACTTAGGGAAATTTAATTAAAAATTAATTAATTAAAAAAAAACTAACATATACTCGACGGAATTCCACGAAACTTTCTAAGATGTCTTGCATGGTCATTTACAATGATTTCCCTATATAGTTACCAAAACATAAGCCCACTAGAACGTCGTTCACCACTTTGGAGGACTTATTGCAAGTGTGAGGGAAAAACTCAAGGAAAATCAGTAAGGTTGCAAAGCCCAACTGATAACCTGAGGATAAAAAACCCTCGGTCAAAGGAACTCTCCCAATGAACCGATCCCAAGGTAATTGACCTAGACATGACTCATGCAGACCTATTACATTATTAACCACATAGGGGTGCGGAAATTTCAATTACAAAATAAAGTGTTGGGCCAAACACATGCCCTGTAGGACCAAAGGTCTTCGACAACATGGCATCTAATGATGCATCTCTTCATGGCACATGAGTTGACCATCGGTGCTAAATGGGCGATCAACAGCACCAAAATCTCAAGCAAAGTTAGAAGAAGATACAATTCTATAGAAGTCGTCCAAAACAACCAAACAGGAGTAGTATGAACTTTAGTTCGTTGGGTTGAAAGGACAACTTCTAGGCAAGGCCAAATGGTACTCCAAGGATAAGTTAGAGAAAAAATTTCCTCGGCTCCTTCAATAAAAAAATTTAGGACCAAAAGTCTACCTAAATGGAAAGGTATGATCTAGAATGGATCATTATATATTTTGTCATCTATTTGAGTACTTTTGGGATGGAAAAATTGTAGAAAAATTAGCTCATATATGCACTAAGTCATAAACAGATTTCAACCTCCTATAAAGCTTCAACAATAAAGCAATAAACTGTACTTTATGAGAAGAAATACTAAATGACAGAGATCTGAAACTAAAAACAACAACGGAAATAATAATGAACAACAGATAAATTCCACACTTGAACACTAGAAATTCTGGGCAATGCCCCTGGAAAAACCCACAAGGGGAAAACCAGTTCAAGGAGATTTTATTATTGAGCTCTACGAAATATTTCTGAGTTTACAGCAGCATTAATATCAGCAGTAAATACAGAATTTATCTCAGCCTCCTTGCACAATATGCATCTCAAAAACAGTGCCAAAAACTGCCTTGAACAATGTGCCTCTGCTGTATGGCCCAGTACAGTCAGCACCAACTCTAAATTGGCCTCGAAAATCGTGCATGAGAACTGTTCTGCACAGACCTCTGCTGTACACAGCAAGGTGCCTTGGAAATCATGTCAAACTGCTCCTGAATGGCTGCCTCGATTTGCGGTCCTCCCTCTTTCTGTATGGCCAACATTAAAGGTTGTATGGCCTTCCCAAATCTGCACAATATGGACTGATATAAATGTTGAAATCTACCTAGGGATGCATGGCAACCCTCTCATAGGAATGCATGCCTATCCTCCTTGCTGCTGCCCTCTTTCCTCCAAGCTCAGTCTCTCTTGGGATGCGTGACTCTTCACCTTCCCTCTCTCCTCTCCTCAAAGTAGGTGCCCTCTCTCCCTCAAGTGCTGCCTTTATGCAATTTTTATGTGTAACTCCTCTAACCCTTGCTCTCCCTTGAATGATTCTTCACTTTCCCTTGAGATCAATGGTCACGACTTAATCGTCCATTGAGATCACTTAAGTCACTTAAGTGACCCACTTTTCATAAAGTCACTTTTACACATTAAAAAATAAAAAGTTCAACTTTATAAAATCACTTTATAAAAATATAGTCACTAGAGAGAAATGTGCTTGGTCACTTCCACATGTTGGGTGATGCCAATGCAGAAGTACCTCCAAGCTACCGGAGCTAACACTCCCTCTTAGCGAGGGAGGTACTTCTGGTACCTCCACCAGAATCCGTCTCCAAATCCATCATCCCATCTGCTGTCGTAGTTGCTCCCTATGAACTAGAGACCTCTGCTCCCACTGTACTTCAAGCATCTGTTGCTACCTATGTTGATCTATGAACTGAAGACATGCTCCTAGGAGACTTCACACTCTCTTGAGCATCCATCTGTGTCGACTCATGCTTGTTGAGTCGTTTGAGAGTCCTAGAAGAGGACTAAGTCCCCGGTATCAACTCTCTCTCCCATGCAACCTGCCCACTCTCTGACATAAAATCTGAATCTAGAAATCCACTAGACCCCAACATAGGTCGTCCCAACAACCTATACAATCTCGCATACCTGACACCAAGCAATATTGTTGTGTCTGGAGTAGCTCCCTTTGGATATAACAATACCCAACCGCAGTAGAATGCAACTCCAAATCCATCAATCTCCAAACCTGACACTGAGAGCAAGTTAACTGTCATCTATGGAATATACAATACCCCGGCTACCTCCAGAAAACCTCCTAACTCTACTTGGAATCTAACACTTCCAACCCCCTTCACTGTAAGTTGTGGGCCGATACCAATACCCACAAAGTAGTCTGAGTCTATTTCTGAAAGACTAAAGAACATTGACCTCATTCCTGTCATATGCCGAGAAGCTCCACTGTCCACGAACCACACTTCAATGTCCTCGAATGTTAGACAACCACTGCCTAACGGTCCAATCATCAGAGAAAATTCCTTCTCACATTTCTCTGCAAACTCAGCAACCCCAGTTGATGCTGACACCTCTAGTTCATGATTCTTCTTCTTCTTATTGTTCGGACACCAACTAGCATAGTGGTCAGCCTTGTGACATGCAAAGCATTTCACTTTGCTCATGTCTTTCTTTTTCTCCTTGCTCTTTCCCACAAGAGCAACATTTTGCTCATCTGAACCATCCACTGCCTTCTCCTGAGACCCCTCTCGGATCTCCTCCTGTGTATAGTCATCCCACAATCTGCTCCAGTCAAGGAGCTTCTCTCTCCCCACCACGCACTTCACGAAAACCTCCCATTCCTTGGTGAAGCCCTTGAGGGCTATATGCACCAACTCTAAGTCTGGAATAACTTCTCCAACAACTGCCAACTCATCTTTCACCTGTGCAACTCGAGTGAGATAGGAGACCACACTCTCTCCCTTGGCCATCCTATTACTATGGAGCTTATCCCGGAGAGCCATTTTTCAGTTCTCGTTCTTTGCCTCGTTCAAATTCTTTAGTGCATCCCACATGTCTTTGGTTGTCTGTTTTTCACCCAAATGTGGAATAAGGTGATCTCTAAGCTCTTACTTCCTTCACTTCATGGATTTCAAGAGCAATGGGATCTGATGCAGGTACTAGCACGATGGTATTCGCAAATGTCTACAACTTGTTCTCCTTGAGAACACTTGTGATTCTCACCTTCCACTATAGGTAGTTGGAGATCCCCTAAAACCTATCCTCGTACCTAACACTAGAAGTCATCTTTGTCCAATTGACAATGAACCTTTATTTCCCCTTCTTCTTCCAAGCAAATGCCCCAGCAAGTCACTGTTGTCCTAGTGTGAAGGCTGTCCATTGAACTTCAAAGCACCAACTCTGATACCATGTAGAAAAATTAGCTCAGATATGCATTAAGTCATAAACAGATTTCAACCTCCTATAAAGCTTCAATAGTAAAGCAATAAATTGTACTTTATGAGCAGAAATACTAAATGACAGAGATCTGAAACTAAAAACAACAGCGGAAATAATAATGAACAGCAGACAAATCCCACACTTGAACACTAAAAATTTTGGGCAATGCCCCTGGAAAAATCCACAAGGGGAAAGCCAGTTCAGGGAGATTTTATTATTGAGCGCTAGGAAATCTTTCTGAGCTTACAGCAGCATTAAATACAGAACTTATCTCAGCCTTCTTGCACAATACTCATCTCAAAAACAGTGCCAAAAACTGCCTTGAACAATGTGCCTCTGTTGTACGGTCTGTACAACCTAGTACAGTCAGCACCAGCTCTAAATCTGCCTCAAAAATCATGCCTGAGAACTGTTGTTCTGCATAGACCTTTGTTGTATGGATTTCTCACAGCAAGGTGCCTTGGAAATTGTGCCAAACTGCTCCTGAATGGCTGCCTCAATTTATGGTCCTCCCTCTTGTTGTACGGACAGCATTAAAGGTTGTATGGCCTTCCCAAATCTGCACAGTATGGACTGATATAAATGTTGAAATCTACCTAGAGATGCATGTCAATCCTCTCATAGGGATGCATGCCTATCCTCCTTGTTGCTTCCCTCTTTCCTCCAAGCTCAATCTCTCTTGGGGTGCGTGACTCTTCACCTTCCCTCTCTCCTCTCCTCAAAGTGTGCACCCTCTTTCCCTCAAGTGCTGCCTTTATGCAATTTTAATGTGTAACTCCTCTAACCCTTGCTCTCCCTTGAGTGACTCTTCACTTTCCCTTGAGATCAACGGTCGCGACTTAATCGTCCGTTGAGATCACTTAAGTCACTTAAGTGATCCACTTTTCATAAAGTCACTTTTACACATTAAAAAAATAAAAGGCTCAACTTTATAAAATCACTTTATAAAAATAAAGTCACTAGGGAGAAATGTGCTCAGTCACTTCCGCATGTTGGGCGCTGCCAATGGAGAAGTACCTTCAAGCTACCAAATCTAACAAAAATTGTAGCTATTAGCTTGTAGAGCCATTTTATGGCATCTCCCACTTTGGTGATTTGGGAATCCAGCACCTTCCGGAGCCTACTTGAGACCTTAAACAACCATTTTGGGGTCAAAACTTTGCAAACTTGGCTCCCAGCCTCTCGATGGTGTTGTACACTTCAAGAGATTTCCAATGGTGTTGTACACCTCAATTGGAATTCATATGTGGAAGTTATGCCTCCCGCAAGTTGACGTATCCTATTGACCACCATGGTACCAAGTGATGCCACATCAACTTCCATTACTCTCATGTGGAGCTAGTCACATGTGAAATTTCAAGAAGATTCTAGAGGCTCGAAAACCCTAGCATTAATTGGGGGTTGATGCATGCAAAACCCTAACCCTAATCCTAGACAGCGATCAAGCTATGTTAAATACTAGGCCACTAGGAAAGGACGGGGTCCCATTCTTATTGTATTGTGTATTGTTTCGTAGTGGAGCAAACCATCTAGGAGTGGTTATTGAAGTAGAACATAGGAAGTAGAAGATCATGTAGCAGCCATATTGGCCACAATGTCCATGGCAACTCCATTGTGAGAGCCCCTTTCTTTGTATTTGCATTCCATAACTAAGAAGAAAAGAGAAGAGCATAGGCCTCACCTTATGTTTGGGTTTGTCCTATATTGGGTTTTCTCAAGGTACGTCTTTTGTTCTTTTTGTGGATAGTTTGTTATTTGATTAGCTTCTTTCATTTCAGTTTCATTTTGTTTCATTAATTTGTGCATTAAACTAGTAATATTAAATCTACAATTTATAGTAAAACACTCCATAGTAAAAGGTTGTAGAATATTATAAGATCTGTTGTGACGAACTGTTCCAGTGGAATACCAGTGGCAGTTTACAAATTATTCTACTTCTTGTTTGAAGCGCTGAAGTTGTCATTTCTTTGTTAGATCAATTTAGTTGATTATTCCGATGACATTGGTAATTAGCATTTTTGTTTCATCTATCTAAAGTGTATCAAGAGAGGATCTCCACAAGAGTGTTGGAGTCCCATGTCTTCAGAATAGCCACATAATTTACAATGAGACATGATGGTTTCTCTAAGACAATATGCTAGGCAAGACAGGCTAATGTTGTAAGCTAGGCAAGACGGGCTAACATAATGGTTATTGAGGAAAAGCCTAAAAACGATGCTAAGGACTTAAGGAAATCAACCTTAAAGTTGCGCTTAATGACTGTTATACCCAAAAAAATGACAAAACAATTAGATAGTAGAGTGGTGTAATGTTCCTACTAGATTTTGTGGAATTTTCCTTGGTTTTGAGTGCCAACACTTCACCACACAATTCACTGTTTAGAGAAAATAAGTGTTTTCTGCTACAGTAGCTTTAGTAACATACTATCACATTCTTTGAGATACATTTAACACCCATTTTAGAGATGACAGCAAACTGAAATAAAAAAGGTACTCGTTCCCAGTTCTGGTTTGCAATGAAATACCACTATTGGAAACACAAAATATTTACTGCTCTTCTTATTTTATAACAGCATTAATACAATGAAACTCAACAAAAAATGCAGCAATAAATACAAGGAACCTGATATATGTTGACTGTAGAAACCCTTTTGTAGACAGCAATAGATAAGCAATGGACAGTACTCTTATGGTAGGGAGCTCGACGCAGCTTGGAGGCAGCTCTGTTTATTGGAGAAAACTCTATCTTCAGTAATTATCTCAGCCTCAGACTGAAGGTACGACCCAGCAAGGATTCCAGCAAGAATATAATCCGCCCAGCAAGTGGTGACTCGTCCGAGCCAGACAATAACTCAGCATCAGCAGTCAAACTCGAGCCAGATAA
This sequence comes from Picea mariana, assembly GCA_032191745.1. NCBI lineage: Eukaryota > Viridiplantae > Streptophyta > Pinopsida > Pinales > Pinaceae > Picea > Picea mariana. The sequence goes on along the minus strand of JASDQU010228095.1, from coordinate 6,003 downwards.
TGAAGAAGTCGACTCAGAACAGAGAACCCTCAACTCAGCATATAGAAGTCAGCCCAAATAGTTAGATACTCGACTCTCCTTAGCAAAGAATTGATGTCACACTCAAATCGATCCTCTTGGGTAAAAAATCGGCCCTGAGGGTAAATAAATCAATTCCCAAGTGAAGATTTTTGCCCCAGCTATCAAGAAACTCGCCCAGCTATGGAAGAATCGACCCCCAAGCCACTAACTCGGCCTTGTCTTCAAGGAAATGTTGTTCCAACACAAAATACTCAACTTGAAAACTAAACACGCCCTCTGTAACAAGAGACTCAGCCGACAAATAATAAAACTCTGCCACCAAGGAAGTAACTCAGCCACAAAGAGAAATCTCAGTCACAAATGAAGCACAATGAGAAGATCTTAATGATCTCCTTCTCAATGACTAGCTAGGGTGGATAGTCTCACCACTGAAACCAATCTCAAAAATCTCTCTAGGGTTTTTTCATCCCAAGAGTCCAAAAGCCACAAGAGCTCTCTCAATTCAATTTTAGAAATTAGCAAATGAATAATGAGAGAGGGTTCCCCTCTTTCCTCTTTTATTCTATTGTTTACCCTTTTTTGCCATTTTTACCCTTTTAATAAGTTAAATGACTTTTCATTATCTCAATAGTCACTTAGGTGCCTTTTTATTAATTACTCAATGTCACTTTTTTTTTAAATGTTACTTTTCCGCTTTGTGACATTAAATAATTAGTTAATTCCCTTTTTACCCACTAACTATAGCCTATGGGAATCACTTAGGCTATTCTGTCAATCTCCCAGAGAGCTCATTTGGAAAGAGACATTACAGTCCTCCCTTCCCGAGATTGTTTGTCCTCAAGCAACTATAAATTTGGATGCTGCAAGATCTGGTCACTTTCCCATGCCGCATCCTCTGCTGGAAAATCTCTCCATCTGATGAGGTACTTTCAGATCACCCTGTTTCGCAACTTCCTCTCACGAACCTCCAATACCTCCTCAGGAACCAATACTAGTTGGTCCCTCCTCATCCAATGGAGCTAACTCTGCCTAAATAGTGGCTTGTTGTCCCAATGCCTTTTTGAGGCATGAAACATGGAACACAATATTTATTTTACTTCCCTCTGGCAACTCCAGTTCATAGGCCACCTCATCGATCCTCCAGATCACCTTGTAAGGGCCATAAAAACGTGGCTTAAGCTTTTTTGCACCACTTTTCTTCAGTGAAGACTGCATGAATGGTTGTATCCTCAAGAATACTAAGTCTCCCACTTCGAAAGTGCGCTCGAACCTATGCCTATCTGCATAGATCTTCTATTGGTTCTAGGCCATTTGTAGATTGTCCTTGAGAGCTTTGAGTATGTCTTGGCTCTCCTGGATCCAGTCCTTGGCTTTGGGAGCCTTGTTATCCCCAAATGCCAAGTCGACAAAAGGATCATCATAACCATATAATGCTCGGAATGGTGTCATACCAATGGACATGTGATAAGTGGTGTTATAGCAATGTTCTCCCAAAGGAAACCACTTAACCCATGCCTTTTGTTGCTCGGACACGTGGTTATGTAAATACCCTTCTAGCCACTTGTTCACAATCTCAGTCTGTCCATATATTTGAGGGGGGTAACTAGTGTTGGGAGTCAACTTTGTGCCAACCAATCTGAACAACCCCTTCCAAAATGCATTAAGGAACCTGCTATCCCTGTCACTGACAATATACCTCGGCAACCCATGGAGTCTAAATACCTCTCTGAAGAACAACTCTGCTACCTGTGTTGCCTTGTATTCARAGGATATGGCAAAGAAATGTGCAAATTTGGTCAACCTATCGACCACCACATWTATGCAATCTCTRTCGTGTACACTCGGTAAACCTATGATGAAGCCCATAGATATGCTTTCCCACTTCTGCTYTGGGATGGGCAGCGGCTGTAGTAATCCTACAGGATGKGTCTACTCTGATTTGTTCTRCTGACAAGTCACACACTCTCTCACATGCCTTAAGACATCATCTTTGAGGCACTTCCAAGTGAACCTCTCCCTAATCTGCCTATAAGTTTTAAAGTATCCTGGATGCCATGTGAATGGTGTATCATGCATGGCTTTCATAATTTTCTCCTTCRGAGCAGATTCTAGGACTAAGTATATGCGGTCTTTACAGTAGATGATGTCATCCACCACCTTATACCTGTCATCCTACACACTGCGATCCATCAGCTCACAAGCAAATTGGTTCTTGCAATACTCCACCAAGAGATGAGATTTCCAGTCAGCCGAAATCTTTGCAAGTGAAAATATCTCTGGTTTCCTGGAGAGAGCATCCGCAACTGCGTTCTTCTTTCCTTTTACATACTCAGTGTTGAAATCATATGCCTACAGTTTGCTAACCCGCTTTTGTTGCCTTTCATCCAAGTCCTTTTGCCCCAAGAAGTTCCTCAAGTTGTTGTGGTTTCTCTTAACCACAAATTTTCCACCTACCAAGTATTGTCTAAACTTTGCCAAGGCATGCATGATGGTGAGCATTTCCTTGTCGTAGATGGAGTAGTCTTTTTGACTCTATGAGCTTCCTTCTCTCGCATGCTATCAGATGCCTCTGCTACATCAAAACTTCTCCTATACCCTCACCCGATGCATCACACTCAAGCAAAAAGGGCTGAGTGAAATCAGAAAGTGCTAGAACTGGGCAAGTACTCATCACTTCCTTCATCTTGTCAAATGTCCTATGAGCCTCCTCTATCCACCTAAATGCCCCTTTCTTCGTGAGGTCTGTGAGTGATGCAGCCAACTATGAAAACCCCTTCACAAATCGCATGAAGTAGCTGCAAACCCCGAAGAAACCACGCAATTGTGAAAGATTTTTGGGCGGTGGCCAATCCAATATAGCCTATATCTTCTCCCTATGCACCTGTACTCCATGAGCATTGACCATGTGACCCAAGTATAATATTTATGCCATGCCAAACTCACACTTTAACTCCTTGGAATACAATGATTGTTCCTCCATGATGCTCAGGATCTCCTCCAGATGCTCCAAGTGTTCTTCCCATGTCCTGCTATATATTAGAAGATCATCAAAGAAGACCAACAAAAACTTCCTCCGATGCTTCTTGAATATGTGATTCATGCAAGACTGAAAGGTGGTTGGTGCATTGGTCAACCCAAATGGCATGACCAAAATATCTTAATGCCCATAATGATATCTGAAAGCAGTTTTGGGAATATCCTTCTCTCGGACTCTGATCTGGTGGTACCCCGCTCGAAGATCAATCTTCGAAAAATAAACTTCCCCGTGCAACTCATCCAGAAGTTCGTCGATGCTAGGAATAGGGTACATGTTCTTAATCGGCTTCTTATTCAATGCTTTGTAGTCAATGCACATCCATGTTGTACCATCCTTCTTCACCAACACTACAGAAGAAGCGAATGGGCTAGAGCTCGGCCTGATGTGTCCCATCTCCAACAGCTCCTTAACGGCCTTCTCAATCTTGTCCTTGAATTTATTCGGATGCCTATAGGGAGTGGTGATCACAGGTTTTTCTCCCTCTTCCAATTCAATAGTGTGCTCAAATCCCCTATCGGGCGGTCTCCCTAGAGGTATCTGTCCAAATACTCAATCGTGTTTGCTCAACAGTGTCTGGATGTCTATATGATATTGATGGATGTTGTATGACAGTTTCTCAGTAGTGATCAAGCACTCTGTTGCATACGCAACATCCCGTGTCTGAATATTCCCTCCATCCGTTTAGCTGAGACAATCTTGGGAGCATCATTTGGCATGCCTCTCAAGACCACCTTCCTACCATCTGTTGCTTTAAACTCCATCTCCATGATCTGGTAGTCAACCGAATGTTTTCCTATGGAAACAAGCCATTGGACACCCAATATGACATTAGTGTCTTGTAGCTCAACTACATAGAAGTCATCATTCACTGTGTAATTTCCTAATGCTAAGCATAACTGTGGAATCTTCTGTGTGCAAGGAATAATGCGCCCACTAGCTAYTGCTACATCAAATCCCTCAAAATCCATCGTAGGAATGCCCCTCTTAGCCACCAAAGCTAAGTCGATGAATTTGTGGGTTGCCCCACTATCAATCAGTATTATGACCCRCTAACCCTATACTACACCCTGAAGGTGTGAAATCTGGGGACACTCGATAGAGAGGCGATAGCTCTAGTCTTGTCCTCCTCATATGGCTACTCCTCAGTTGATTTGTCCTAGTCACTGTCATGTACCTGCTCTGCTTCTTCCTCCTCCTCACTATCTAAGAGCACCTCTATATAATGTGCCTTTCCCTTGCCCATACACCTGTGCCCAAGTTCCCAAGGGTCTTTGCAGTTGAAGCAAAGCTTCTTTCTTCTCAACTCATTACGAGTTGCGTCATCCAACTTCTCCTTACTTCTTCTCTCTTTTTGAAAGGGCTTCTTATCTTTATTTTTCTGAGGAATGAAAGGTTTGGAGAAATTTTTTGTCTTCGGGACCACATCCTTCATGTCATGTGTCCTGATAATGGCTTCCTGAAGATTCTCAGGGATGAAGGCTTTTACCCAACCATGTAGTGGCTCAAATAAACCCTCCGTGAACATCACCAACCTCTATTCAAATCTATCTATCACTGTGACTGCAAGTCTCTGAAACTCGGTGATGTAAGCATCCAATGTCCCAACCTGCTTGAGTTGTGCCAACTCTTTGAAATGTATCTCCAGATCCTTCTTGTCAAACCTCTCCATCAACTTCTGGCTGAAGTCCAGATAAGAGGTAATACTGGCATGTCCCAAAGTGACCAATCCATTGTACCAACACTCATGGGCCTTGTTATCACACAGTTTGTAGCTAGGTCATATGGCTAGGAGGTAGAGGCCAAACTGGCGTAACAGGAACCTACCCCACCCAATGTCACGACAATGGGGAGGTTCTTTCTATTCAGGGAGGTTAGCCCAGTGGAAACGTCCCCGGTAACCTAGGGTTTTGAAGAGGCAAAGGTATAAAGATCAATGTAAAAGTCCCTCCTCACAGGTTACCACCAAGATCAGATAGTCCAGCTAAACAGCCAATAAAGAAGTGTAGCCCCAAATGAGAACAACTGCCCGAAACAAGACAATAGCAAAACAATATATGCAAGCTATAATTCAATGGGTTAGTACTTCATATAACTATCTGATATCAATATGTAAGCAATTAAAACAAGAGATATCAATGAGATCAACGTTTATCAATATAGCAGTGGAGTAATATCAATTCATCAATAAATATTGAGATGATGTAGCCAACAATGTATTTAATCAACCCTTTACTCAATAAATGCTCTTAACCATCATCTAATTGCTTATCAATAGAAAGTGTTGAGTCAAGATGGAATAACCAAGTGTGACGTCAGCCTATTATGGTTAGTTAGTTAGTTAGGGTTTCAAATTATAAAAGTTTTAAGAGTTGTTTGAGCACTATCACTTCAACATTGGGGAGCTAAGATCAGTGCCTTGGGGTAGATGGAGTCAATTTAAGAGAGGGCACAAAGGTTGAAGGGATAAAAGGCTAAGGACAAGAGGGAAGGGTTCTAAGGTGTTGCAATGGCAAGGCCCTAGAATCAAAACCCTAGGGGAAAGAGGCTCACTCCAGTGTTGCTTAAGCAAGGCCTCGTGCTCTTTCCTCCTTCCTTAGGTTAAACTTGGCAAAACGGCTAGCATAAAAGATAAGGCAAGACAAGAGAGTGAGGTGAGGGAGAGTGTTGCAATGGCAAGGCCCTATCACCAAACCCTAGAAGTAGGACGGCCCTAGGTGTAGATATCCTAGGCCTGGGACATCTCCTCCTTCTTGGCTCTTAAAAGGCACGGCTAGCACAGGGGAAGAAGTAAAAAGAGTGTAGCAATGGCTAGGCTCTTCCTTCCTTCTTCAATGGTTGAATATTTCTCTTTTAGGGGACATGAAACAAGGACCTACTTGTGTGCTTGTCACCTAGGGTTTTAAATCAGCAAAGTTTATAAATAAATGCAAGAATATAAGCCTACA
>JASDQU010228094.1:0-16354 GCA_032191745.1 Picea mariana | reverse complement strand
CTGGAAAAATATCGGCCCTGAGTTTCTCTATCTCTTCCAAAGGGCAATCACTTCTCCCTTTACCTCCATCATTGAGCCTTTGTTTTCCCAAACCCCAGTCATGTCGTCCAAGTCTTCATTGTCATAGTTTGCAGCACTGAGAGCGGTCAAATAGCGACACAAATAAAGTGAGCGGGCAAAGATCAGTTTTCGACGGTGAGGATCCATCAGATGGAGCAGATCGACGGTCATTGAGTAGTTGGGGCCGTGAAGTTGCCTGAAGTTTAGTGCCAGGGAAGAGGCCCGAGATCAAAGGTCAAGCAAAGAATTAATCTGGGTCATAGATATTGACGAGACGGGTGACAGTCATCCGAAGTTTCGCAGAAGTGACTATCGAGAGTTTTGAAATGAGGCAAGGGCTTATCCCCGATGGTCGAGGTCGCGAATAAATCTAGTCCGCCCATCAGGGAGGACAACTGGCGCAGGATCCAGACCAAAGAAAAGTCTTACGAGGAGTACCAACGGCAGGAGGTCCCATAATGAAGATTTGATCTGGGTCGTCCAAAGCAGAGGGGCACGTGGCAGTAGATAATGCGAAATCGCGATTTCGCATATCGGAGGTTTCAACGCACAACAAGACGCATATTCCCGATAGGCAAAACCGCAAAGCGCCCAAGGATTTAGCCCAGGGTCATAGCCTGTGGTCAGGTGGAGGGTGGTGTCAAGTGGAAAGTGCTCGTCACTAGAAGCCTCAGCCATCGGATGTAAGACAGATTCGACCGTTGATCTGGAGGAGCCATTTCGCAAGATTAGACATTGGGACTTCTGAAAACAAGGGGGGTAAGAACTCCCGATATGCAAAGTACCGAAGTTTCATTTGGTTAAGCTTGAGGTCACAGCCCATGGTCGCATGCGGCGATAGGAAGAGCTGTGAGGAAGGCTGGAGCGCCCGAATTGGTCACAAAGAAAGAACTATGTGGCCTCGAGCCACCAGAATTGACTCGAAGGAGTCGTGAGATCGCCTAGAGTGTTCAGGGGTGTCAGGCCCCATCCTGGTCCCAATAAAAGCAGTTAATGAGAATGAAGATGGTGGTTGAAAGTTGAAACCTCGTTTCACCACATAAATGGAAGGCATGGGGTTCTGGAGTGGTCAGCTTGTGGTACCTCTGCAGATGAATTTCTCGGCCAGAGCCATACCGATCCAAGATTTCGTCTGACAGAAGAATGTAAGCGCAGCCTGACAGGAGAAGATTGAAACGTCAGGCTTTGAATACAAGGGCCAGAGCGCGCTTCTAGAGGGAGCCAGTTCCAAGTATACGTAGGCATTTTTGCCATTTTTGTAGAGGGGTGGTAGAGCAGAGCTCCCAAATTGTAAAGTTTTAATGAGCTCTCTAGTTATCTGGTGATGTATATGCACATCGAGACCTCTTGTTTAATGACAGTCAGCTTCATTACCCCTTATTGTTTTCCTCTGAGGCTGAAAGAGTTCATGATTGAATGATTCACTTGAATTATTGTAACTGCATTATGATGAATGCTTGATTATAGTGTTGTTACAGTTCCTTTCAGTTTCTTCAAGATTTAAATCCGAGATGTTCTTGAGTTTAAATTGTTTCTCCTTAGGTTACTGAAAGACTTGATGTCCTTGGCAGATCTCTACATTCTCTCAACGAAGTCTTCCTCCTACTCACCCTTACTACAACTTACTGTCTGAAGTTAAGCCAAGACCTCAGATGCTTATGCATATTAGTCCAATTCTCTGAGTTAAGATGATATTTTCTTGAGACTGCACCCATTTGACCCTTTTATAACCAATTTGTGACATAAACTCTGATGGGTATCAGGCTTACCTTTGCCGCAATCTAGGGGTGACTTCTAGTGCTAACATTTCTGGCGCCGTTGCCGGGGACAAAATTGAATATTTTCCCTGGGATTGAACAACAAATCTTACTGGTTATGAAGGTGCATCAGAACTTAGTTCATCAAATATTGCAACTGTGCACCTAGCGACTCCACTTTTTTAGCTATGGCTTCTAGAGGCAGACACACGAGGTCCACTCCACAACTGCCTTTAGCAACACCTGAAGTTGACCCAGAGAAAATTATCAAAAAGAGAAAGGCCCTTCGAGAAGGCACTTCTGCTGATAAACCAGGTATTTCTAATGATTTTCATTATTCACCTATAGGAACTCCAATTTCTACATCTCATTCTACTGTTATACCTTTTGTCGAAGTTTCTCGAAGTTTAAATTTTGGGAGTGTTCCTGTTGAGTTTTCCCCTCCTAGTCTGGGTTTGGAGGGAGAAATTCTTGTCACTCCTCTCTCCCCTGAAATTGTACCGTGGTTTAGGCCTAATAACTCAGAATATTTTCCTACCCCGGGCTTTACCACCCCTCCTCCTTTTACGGTTGATGCTACTACATAAAGGGGAACCTCTTTCCCTTCAATCCCTTTAGCCTTTTCTTTGAATCCTCTTTTGTTTCCCTTTCCTCCCAGAGGCTCAGTTCCAGTCTCCCCAGTTTGAACCCTTTCCCCTCTTATTTCTCCTCCGCCCATCATCCCTATGGCAGGTGCCAATCCTCCTAGAAACAGAATGGATGCCATAGTGGCTGCAAGATATGCCCCCCCTAGTCCTACCTCAGCAATGAATGCTCTCCCTGCTGGAGATTACCTAAATTATATGCCCAAATTCACGGGAGAGGAAGACATAAGTGTTGAAGAGCACCTTGCTGCCTTTTACAGATATGCAGACAATCTAAATATTGAAAATGAAGATGTCTGGATGAGAGTCTTCGTCCAGAGCCTTGATGGTGAGGTTAGGAAATGGTTTAGAGGTTTGACTCCTGGATCCATTGTTGGGATTGAGGCTCTAGATGATGTCTTCTTGAGACAATGGGGGGATAAAAAGGATTTTATGTATTATATCACAGAGTTTGGGTCACTGAAGAGAAAGGAGGGAGAATTTGTCTCTGACTTCTCCAAAAGATTCAATAAAATGTACAATAAGATCCCTACTGAGATAAAACCCACAGAAGCCTCCACCAAAATTACTTATGCTAGTGTTTTCTACCCCGATTTATGTCTTCTGCTCGGAGAGAGAAGAGCTACTTCCCTAGATCACATGCAGGATGCAGCCCTGGAGGTAGAATCCAACGTGCTAGCAGTTGACAAACTCAAAAATAAAGTTGATAGAGACAAAAGGAGAGGAAGATCTTAGGCCTCAACCTCTGGTTCTTCTGCATCTCACCCCCAAGTAGATAAATTAACCAAGATGGTGAAGTCCTTGTCTGCAGAAATGGAGAATATGAAATTTGAAGGGAAGCAAGGTAATAAGAGCATCCCAAATGCTGATAACAGAGGCAACTTCAGGAGACCGAACAACAATGCTCCTCAGATAATGCCAAGGGAACAAAGGGATAGAGATCGGAATGATCAGAAAATTCAAACCCCCCTTCAAAACAACCTTATTATTGATGAGGAAAGGGAAGAAGAGGAGATTGATCCTAAAATCCATTGTATTGGAGATACCTCGTGTAAGCAAGAAAAAAAATGTGTTGTTACATAAGGAAATACTTATGGTTGTCACACAAGAAGCAACCACAAAAAAACAGCTGCCACTTAGATATCTTTCAAAAAAAGAAGGCTCCATCACACAATTTAGGAAATTCAATGCAAGGTTGCATGAGGACATGCAACAACTTATGTTGGGGGGTATGTTGGGTCGCCAAAATACCATCTTTTTACCAACCTTTCACTTCACTTTCAATTCACTTTCACTTCACTTTTAACCTGAAATTGATTGATCCTGAAATCCGAACAAGGCAACACAAGCTTACGAGCATCCTCGACAACGGCACCAAAATGTTGGGCAATTCAATTGTTGTTACAACATACCCCCCAACTGAAGGTGTTGCATGTCCTCATGCAACCTTGCATTGAATTTTCTGAATTGTGTGATGGAGCCTTCTTTTTTTGAAAGATATTTTAGTGGCAACTACTTTTTTGTGGTTGCTTCTTGTGTGACAACCATAAGTATTTCCTTATGTAACAACAGTTTTGTAACAACCATAAGTTTTTGTGTCGCCTTGTCAAGAAACCATATCTTTGTCATACAAATTAGAATTTGAAACTACCAATAATGTGGCGGAATATGAAGCTCTTGTTCTAGGTCTAAGGGATGCAAAGGACATGGGAATTGAGGAGATAACAGTGTTCGGGGATGCTGAGTTTATTGTCCAGCAAATCAGAAATGCTTATCAGGCCAAACACCCTCGACTCAGAAGTTACATAAATGAAGTATGGGACCTGATTGATAGCTTTTTCTTCGCCGTCAACATTTCATTTGTTCCTAGAGAAGAAAATGTCATGGCTAATTCTCTGGTTGTTTTAGCGAGCCAGTTCAGGATCCCACTACCACCTAAGCTCAGGTATGATGTTGAGATTAGACATAGGCCCTATGTACCTGATAATATCAAGCATTGGAAGGTGTTCGAGGATGATCTTGAAATCATAAGATTTCTTGAGTCGGTTGACGAGTTCTCTGCATTACACATTGATCAGGATCATGATTCCGAGGATGACCCTCCCCCTTAAGTATTTTTGAATAAAATTGCTAATCACCATATTGTTCAGCTGCCTAGCAATCACATTCCAAAGGGACTAGTTCCCTTGGAAAGATTGTTCGATGGGAACGATGTGGAAGTAAAGCTTAAAGGCCCAACTAAAGATGTTGATGTAGCTAAGTGAAACATTGGTACAGAGGAGGATCCAAAGTTTGTTAAGTTGTCAGCTAGCCTGTCAAAGGAGCAGAGGGCCGAGTATGTTGGGTTATTAAAAGAATTCGCTGATGTGTTTGTCTGGACCTATGAAGACCTCAGAACGTATGACACCGGCATAATTGAGCATAAGATCCCTTTGAAAGAAGAGTCCAAACCATTTAGGCAGAAATTAAGACAAATAAATCCTATGTTTCTTCCTATTATGGAGAAGGAGGTAAAGAAGTTGGTGGACGCCCAGATCATCATGCCTTTGAGATATTCAGAGTGGGTGGCCAACCTGGTCCCGGTGAGAAAGAAAAGTGGGGAAATCAGACTTTGTGTCAATTTCAGGAACCTGAACAGGAGCTCAAAGAAAGACAATTACCCTTTGCCAAAAATGGAGCACATATTACAAAGGGTAACTGGTGCATCAAGGATATCCATGATTGACGAATTTTCAGGATACAATCAGATCTCAGTCCTACCTGAGAACAGAGAAAAAACAACCTTCACCACTCCTTGGGGTACATTCATATATGCCAAAATGCCCTTTGGATTGATGAACATGGGGGTGACCTTTTAGAGAGCCATGGATATCGCTTTCATTGGTGAAAGGGACAAGTTTGTGGTTATCTGTCTGGATGATATTACGGTCTTCTCCAAATCAGATAGAGAGCACTGTGAGCATTTAAAAAGGGTTTTCCTGAAATGCAGGAAATTTGGTCTCTCCTTAAATCCCAAGAAATCATTGTTTGCCATGAAGGAGGGAAAATTATTGGGGCATATAGTATCTGCTGAGGGCGTCGAGATTGATTCAAGCAGGGTGGAATTTATTCAAGCCTTATCACTTCCCAGATCCAAGAAGGAAATTCAGTCCTTCTTGGGAAAAATCAATTTCTTAAGAAGGTTTGTTTCAAATTTTGTTGAGTTAGTGAAACATATCACAACCATGCTCAGGAAGGGGAATGAAATAAAATGGATTGTTGAGTCCAGAGAATCCTTCAACCAAATCAAGAAGGCACCGACTAAAACACTTGTGTTGATCAGTCCTGATTATTCCAAAGATTTTATGATTTTTTCCTTTTCTTCATTTGACACAGTGGTCACTGTTTTACTACAAAAGAATGATGCAGGGTTGGAGCATCCCATTGCCTTTTTCAGTAGGGCACTAAGAGAAGTAGAGGTCAAATATGACATCATGGAGAAGCAGGCCTATGCCTTGGTGAAAGCTCTCAAAGCTTTCAGAGTTTATGTTCTGCATTCAAAAATCGTTGCATATGTTCCTTCATCTTCTGTGAAGGACATTCTCATTCAGCCTGGCATAGATGGGAGAAGAAGCAAGTGGATTGCCAAAATCCTCAAATTTGAGCTGGAAATAAAACCCACCAAGATAGTTAAAGGCCAAGGTTTATCCAAGCTATTGGTTGAATCTAATTGTAAATATTTAGGGGTTAACTTCATCAACACTTGCTTAGAAAACCAATAGGATGAAGCATCTGATAAAAATCCACAGGATAGCCCTCCATTGGCATAATGTACATGGTACAAAGATGTTATATTTTTTCTGCAAGAGTTAAGGCCTCCTGATGGAATGGGAAGAATCAAAGCGAGAGCTTTAAAGCTCAAAGCAATCAGATATTGCCTCATCGACCAGGTCTTGTATTGGAAAGACCCTCTAGGAGTGCTTCTGAGATGTTTAGACCCACTAGAGGCCCAAAAAATTATATTTGATTTCCATGACAGCCTCTGTGGAGGACATCATTTCTGGAAAACCATAGCTTATAAAATTCTGAGGGATGGATATTACTGGCCTTCTTTGTTCACTGATGTCTTTGCGAAAATCAGAGCTTGTATTAAATGTTAGAAATTCTCCAGAAAGCAACAGCACAAGTCTCTGCCATTGAAGCCTGTATTAGCTTCAAGTCCCTTTCAACAGTGGGGCCTAGACTTTACTGGGGAAATTCATCCTCCGTCAAATGGTCAACACAGATGGATCCTAACTGCAATAGATTATTTTACCAAATGGATAGAAGCTATCCCCACAAGGAGTGCCTCCCACAAAGTGATCATTGGTTTTCTTGAGGATATTATAGCAAGGTTTGGATGCCCGAACAGAATTGTTACTGATAATGTTGCATCCTTCAAGGCTGAACCGTTGATCAAGTTTTGTGAGCAGTTCGGGATTGCATTGATTCACTCTACCCCTTACTATCCCCAAGGAAATGGATTGGCAGAGTCCTCTAACAAAAGCCTGATAAAGATCATCAAAATACTGCTAGAAGACATCAAGAAAGCAAGGGATTAAAAGCTCAAATTTTCTCTGTGGAATGATAGAGTGACAACCAAGAGGACCCTGGGCATCTCTCCTTTCCAACTTGTATACAGGACTGCAGCAGTTTTTCCTTCTCATCTTGCCCTACCTGTAGCCAAATTATTCTGAGACTGCCAAGAAGATCCTGATAACATGATAAGGAGAATTCATCAACTGGTAGAAGTCTAGCAGACTAGAGAGCAGATAATGAATAGAGCCCATGACCGCCAGTAGAAGATCAAGCAAGCCTTTGACAGAAAGGTGAGGAAAGAGAATTTCCAGCCGGGAAACCTAGTACTCAAATGGGATGCACCCAGACAAGACAAGGGAAAGCATACTAAATTCGAGGCCTTATGGATCGGCCCCTTTAAGATTTTTGAAGCATTTCCGAACAATACTTACAAGTTACAGAATCTGGGGGGTGATGAAGTTTTTGGTGGCCCTGTAAATGACCACTTCCTGAATTTTTTTTTTGTTTAAAGCCGCAATCGGTGTTCCACCATTGTGAATAACATTCTCGTTTTATGTTTATTTTGTTATGTTTTTAATAGAAGACTCCACAACCCAACACCAAGGCACTGAAGCAGCGGAAAGAATTCTTAGAGCCTCACAAGGAGGACTCTATCCCCCAGGGAGCCCAATGTTAGCACATAAACTAGTCAAGGTTTTGAGGGTTTGTGGTTTCTACCTAAGTCTGCAAGTTTCATCTATATTTCTCCCTTTGCAGACCTGATTGTAGGTTTTTATTTTCCCTCCTGGCATGCATTTTTCTTTTATTGAACTCATCCTTTTCGATTGACCAGTTTTCCCTGTCAATATTGCCTGAAAAAATATCGGCCCTAAGTTTCTCTATATCTTCTAAAGGGCGATCACTTCTCACTTTACCTCCATCACTGAGCCTTTGTTTTCCCAAACCCCAGTCATGTCGTCCAAGTCTTCATTGTCACAGTCCACAGCACTGAGAGTGGTCAAATAGCGACACAAATCAAGCGAGCGGGAAAAGATCAATTTTCGATGGTGAGGATCCATCAGATGGAGCAAATTGACGGTCATCGGGTAGTTGGGGCTGTGAAGTTCCCTAAAGTTTAGTGCCAGGGCAGAGGCCCGAGATCAAAGGTCAAGCAAAGAATTATTCTGGGCCATAGATATTGAGGAGACGGGTTGCAGTCATCCGAAGTTTCGCAGAAGTGACTATCGGGATTTTTGAAATGAGGCAAGGGCTTATCCCCGATGGCCGAGGTCGCGAATAAATCTGGTCCGCCCATCATGGAGGACACCTAGCGCAGGATCCACGCCAAAGAAAATTCTTATCAAGAGTATCGACGGTAGGAGATCCCACAATGAAGATTTGATCTGGTTTTTCCAAAGAAGAGGGGCATGTGGCAGTAGATCATGTGAAATCGTGATTTCACATATCGGAGGTTTCAACGCAGAACAAGACGCATATTCCCGATAGGTGAAACCGCAAAGCGCCCAAGGATTTAGCCCAGGGTCATAGCCCGTGGTCAGGTGGAGGGTGGTGCCATGTGGAAAGCACTCGTCACTAGAAGCCTCAGCCGTCGGATGTAAGACAGATCCGACCATTGATCTGGAGGAGCCATTTTGCAAGATTAGACATCGGGACTTCTAAAAACAAGGGGGGTAAGAACTCCCGATATGCGAAGTACCAAAGTTTCATTTGGTTAAGCTTGAGTTCACGTTCGTGGTCGCATGAGGTAATAGGAAGAGCTGTGTGGAAGGCTGGAGCACCCGAATTGGTCACAAAGAAAGAACTGTGTGGCCTCGAGCCACCAGAATTGACTCGAAGGAGTCATGAGCTCGCCTAGAGCATTCAGGGGCATCGGGACCCATCCTGATCCCAATAAAAGCAGTTAATGAGAATGAAGAGGGTGGTTGAAACCTCATTTCACCACATAAATGGAAGTCATGGGTTTCTAGAGTGGTCAACCTGTGGTACCTCTGCAGATGAATTTCTCTGCCAGAGCTATACCGATCCAAGATTTCGTCTGACAGAAGAATGTAAGCGCAGCCTGACAGGAGAAGGCTGAAACATCAGGCTTTGAATATAGGGGCCAGAGCACGCTTCTAGAGGGAGCCAGTTCCAAGTATACGTAGGCATTTTTGCCATTTTTGTAGGGGGGTGGTAGAGCAGAGCTCCCGAATTGTAAAGTTTTAATGAGCTTTCTGGTTATCTGGTGATGTATATGCATTTGAGACCTCTTGTTTAATGACATACAACTTCCTTACCCCCTATTGTTTTCCTCTAAGGCTGAAAGAGTTCATGATTGAATGATTCACTTGAATTATTGTAATTGCATTATGATGAATGCTTGATTATAGTGTCATTACAGTTCCTTTCAGTTTATTCGAGATTTAAATCCGAGATGTTCTTGAGTTTAAATTGTTTCTCCTTAGGTTTTTGAAAGACTTGATGTCCTTGGCAGATCTCTACATTCTCTCAACGAAGTCTTCCTCCTACCCACCCTTACTACAACTTACTGTCTAAAGTTAAGTCAAGACCTCACATGCTCATGCATATCAGTCCAGTTCTCTGAGTTAAGACGATATTTTCTTGAGACTGCACCCATTTGACCCTTTTATAACCAATTTGTGACATAAACTCTGATGGGTATGAGGCTTACCTCTACCACAATCCAGGGGTGACTTCTGGTGCTAACAAAAAGTATGAGATGTCTTGTCTTGAGAATCATTGTAATAGAGGTTGCCTCTTTGAAGAGGCAAAATATATTATTCTCGTATTTTGGTTTCATATATTGTGTTGTTCCATTGTTATTATCTGCAGTATTTCTATTTTTATGCTATTATAATAGATTTGGTAACTTACAAGTGGTAATCCAGCACACATTGTTGGCCACCCTTGTAACCCATATTGGTACCCCTTTGAGTGGTAGCGCATCAGACAACACCTGTATACAGATCAACCTAGATATCATGAAGCCCTCCATAGATAAACTAATCGTTCGCTTGACTGTTATAGTGCCACCGAGAACAACACTCGGGAATATACTCTCTAGTATCTGGGTAGTTGGATAGTACAACTAAGGGCACGGTCTAGCCTCCTTAGTTGGTGCTCTGAGATATTGGGTCGAGTACTACTGTTGGACCCTGCACGTATATTAGAGAGTTATAGTACAGGGAAAACCCATGTCTGTAGAAACCTTGAATATCGTAACCCTTAGGATGGAAACAGAAACAGAACAAACAAGATCTATTGTCATGCAACTTTACCTCTTGCATTATGGTTGCGAAATTACTACACATTTTTTCCTGTTAAGAATTTGGAACTTTCAACACTGCAGTATTATTCAGATCAGAGTATAACTCTGCAGGAGTAAAAAAAAAGTATGGGGCCTACCCGCACTCTTATTTGAGACTTATCCCACTAGATTCCTCTTTTCGTCTCGATCACAGTGATGCTTATCATTTTTTAGACTTTTTTTTTCTATGGTCTCGCTCCCCTTCCGACCCCCTTAGTAGGGACCTATCTCATTGGATTCCCCTTTTCACCCTAATCGTTGTCATACCTATCATTTTCAACTTTTTCTTTAACCCCATGGACCCACCCCTCTTTCCATCATGACTCCCACCCGCCAAGAAGAAACCAATCAGAAACTGAGTATTGATCTGGCTACCCTTCAGGACAAAGTAAACAAGAGCATTATGGTCATTCATGCAAAAATAAACATCATCAAAGAACAGCTCCATAACACCATTGGTGAACTCAAAGACCAGCTAGGTGGCCAAATTAATGTCATCGATTTCGTGCTCCACCATGGCCAAATTCCTGGCTACATCCTCCTTTGACCCCCCTCTCTATATTGAAGGTGTTTACTCCAATCAATCTCTCCCCTCTCATTCCAACTCCCTACCTCGTGACCCCCGTCTTCCAAGAGTTGAGGTAAACAAATTTGATGGATCAGATCCACAAGCCTGGGTTACTCAAATGTAACATTTTTTCTCCCTACATGGTTATCATTGATGACTTAACCAAGTTTCATTATGGAATTCTCTATTTGGATCCAGAAAGATGGAAATGGTGGAAATGGCGTTGCAATGCACGCCAAGGGTATGTTGCGTGGTCACAGTGTGTTGTTGAGTTGTATAAATGCTTTGACATGGACACCCACCATTTGGATGTCTAACCAAGCTGAAGCAGTTAGGCACAGTCAAAGATTTTATTGTTTCCTTTGAGCACTTGGATTTTCGAACGGAGGGCATGACAAACTCTTTATTTAGGGAATGCTTTATCAATGGCATCAAGGATGAAATTCGAGCCCAGGTTTTCATGGATCTCCCCCGGACTTGGTTGGAAGCCACTATGCGTGCCAAGGAGGCACAATAAGTCATTTTGGCCCAGAGCATAAAACCCACTTTTGTTTCCCGCCCTAAACCCAAAACACCTTCCCCTCAGGCCACTCCTCTCAAGGTCCAAAATTTAACACGGACATAAATGGTTGAACGCCAACTCAAAGTTCTTTTCTATAATTGTGATGATAAATATTTTCCCATGCACAAGTGTAAGGAACAAGATATTTTTATGGCCATTTCAGAGGATGTTGTTGAAGAGGAAGTTGAAGTTCCCATTATTGAAGAGCTACCCCTTCCTAATGCTACTACTCCCCCTGCTGACCCACCAGAAGTTGAACCATTGATTTCCTTACATGCCCTCACAGGCTTCTCTACTCCTCAAACCCTCAAGCTCATTGGCTATATTAAGCATAGAAAAGTCATCATCCTTGTTGGCAGTGGAAGCACCCATAATTTTATTCACCGTCACATTGCTCAGGAAATCAATTGCTATATATGTGCCATCAAAAAATTTCAAATCATTATAGCTAATGGTGGTTCGATGAAATGTGGTGGGAATTGTGAAAATGTATGTCTTCAAATTGGTCAATACCACCTGAAATCTCATATGTTTTCCATCGATATGGGCGGTTGTGACATTTTTCTAGGTGTTGAATGGTTATGCACTTTGAGTCCCATTCTCATGGATTTTAAGGAACTAACCATTCAATTCCAATAGGAGGGATAACAATATTGCTTCCAAGGCATCACAACAGGTTCCCCTGAGATCATCAGTTCCCATCACATGGAAAATCTTCTCAAAAAAGGTCATTCAGGTATTATCGCTTAACTCCATTATATTCAAGCAGTTGAGACACCCTCTATGCATCCTAACCTCCAAGCTCTCATATCCAAACATCAAGTTGTTTTTTCCACTCCCCGGGGACTTCCCCCTTCCCGTGGTGTTCATGATCACTCCATTCTACTTATCCCAGGTAGTCTCCCTCCCAATGTTCTCCCTCATCGTCATCTCTTTGCTTAGAATAATGAAATTGAGAAAATTGTGCAAGAATTGCTTGAAGCAAGTGTTATCCATCCTAGTACTAGCCCCTATTCTTCTCATGTGGTCATGGTCCTCAAGAAAGAAGGTACTTGGCGTATGTGTCCAGACTTTCACACCCTTAATAAACTCACCATCAAAGACAAGTTTCCCATTCCTGTCATTGATGACCTCTTGGATGAATTGAGTGGTGCCCAGTACTTTACTAAACTTGATCTTTGATCTGGATACCACAAGATCTGTATGAAATAAGAAGGCATTCCCAAGACTGCCTTTAGAACTCATGAGGGTCACTATGAGTTCTTGGTCATGCTCTTTGGCCTTTGTAATTCCCCATCAACCTTCCAAAGTCTCATGAATCATGTATTTCATCCTATTTCTAGGGACATTTTGTCTTAGTTTGCTTTGATGATATTCTCATCTATAGTAAAATTTGGACACCCCATCTTGCCCATGTGGATCGAGTTCTGCATCTCCTCTCTCAGCACAAACTTTTCCTCAAGCAATCTAAATGTGCCTTTGGATCCTTAGAAGTGGAGTACCTAGGTTATATTATTGGCAAGGATGGTGTAAGGGTGGATCCTAAGAAAATTGAAGCTATGCAGGATTGGCCTTGCCCTCAAACTCTTAAGCTCTTGTGTGGATTTCTGGTTTTAACAGGTTATTATCGCAAGTTTGTTAAGAATTATGGAAAAATTGCAGCACCTCTCATGACTCTCCTTAAAAAGAATGCCTTCAGCTGGACTCCAGCAACTGATCAATCCTTCCATGCTTTGAAAGTGGTTATGTGCACGATGATGGTCCTAGCTCTGTCAGACTTCACCGAGACCTTTGTCTTGAAATGTGATGCTTCTGGAAAAGGAATTGGGGCAGCCCTCATGCAAGAGGGTAGGCCTTTGGCCTTCACGAGTAAACAACTTTCATACAGACTTTTGGGCCAATATATATATGAAAATGAAATGTTGTCTATTCTACATGTCGTGAATCTTTGGCGTCCATTTATTGGGGAAACGCTTCCATATTAAAACTGATCACCAAAGACTCAAGTATTTTCGAGAACAAAGACATTCCTCCCCGGAGCAACAAAAATGGGTAACCAAGATATTCGGCTACGATTATGAGATCAATTACAAGAAGAGAATAGAAAATGTGGTCGCTGACGCTCTTTCCCGAAAATATGACAAAGAAGAAGGATCCTTCTTTTCCCTCTCTTTTGTTGTACCATATTGGCTCCAAGCTGCTCACCAGGAATGGTTGTAAGATCCCAAAATCTCTTGCCTCATCCAACAATTGCAAGAAAATTCTCCAACTTATCGAGGGTACTCTTGGCACAACAATGAGCTTCGCTACAAAGGTTGTCTTTATTTAAGCAATCGGTCGCAACTTAAATACACGGTGCTTTCTGAGATTCATGCTTCACCTACAGTTGGGAATTCAGGGTTTACAAAAACCTATGAAAGGGTCAAACGTTTTTTTTTCTAGGAAGGTATGAAACAATAAATCTACACTTTTGTGGCTGAATGTGATGTCTATCAACACAACAAGGGAGAAATAGTCAAATCCCCAGGCACACTCCATCCCATTCCAAATCCCCCTTTTATCTGGCAGGGTATTTATATGGATTTCATTGTGTGCCTACCTAAATCTATGAATAAGACAATCATCATGGTGGTGGTTGATCGTCTTTCCAAATATGCTCATTTTTGTGATATGAAACACCCCTTCACCATCTCCACAGTGGGTCAAGTATTCATGGATAATATCTGCAAATTGCATGGCATGCCTCATTCTATTGTCTTTGACCAAGATCCCACTTTCACTAGAAATTTTTGGCAAGAATTGTTTAGGATATAAGAAACCCAATTGCATCTCAGCACCGCTTATCATCCCCATACTGATGGCCAAGATAAAGTTGTCAACAAGTGTTTGGAAACATATTTGAGGTGTTTTGCATCTGAGGAAAAATCAGTGGGTTCAATGGTTACCCCTAGTTGAATGGTGGTACAACACTTCTTACCATACAACTACTCACATGACTCCTTTTGAAGCAGTGTATGGACAAAATCCACCTTCAGTTCTCCCATACATTCCCAGTGTCTCAAAGGTCCAGGCGGTTGACCAAACTCTTACAGTTCAAGAGGTTATTCTTTGTACCTTCAAAGAGAATTTGGTCATGGCTCAAAATCCCAAGAATCAACAAGTAGATCAAGGTCCCTCGGAACGTCAATTTGTTGAAGAGGACCAGGTATTTCTTCGACTGCAACCTTATAAGTAGACTCCACTTAAGGTTGACCATTGTTAGAAACTGATGCCCAAATTTTATGGTCCTTATACAGTTCTCAAGCGAGTGGGATAGGTGGTCTATCAGTTAGCTTTTCCCAATCATTCTAAGCTCCATCATGTTTTTCATGTCTCGTGCTTAAAGAAGGTGATTTGAACTAAGTGCCAAACTCAAACCAGTCTTCTTGAGTTGGATGAAAAAGGCTCCATCTGGTTGCATCCACAAGCAATATTGGACCAGCGAGAACGTCGTCTCCGTCAGGGCACCATCAAGGAAGTCTTAGTACAATAGAAAGATACAACTCCAGCAGATGCCACCTAGGATCCAGCTACCATTCTACAACAATTTCCTCATCTCAAGCCTTGAGGACAAGGTTGTTTTTAAGGGGGAGGGCATGTTAGGGACCTAACCTCCCTAACCCCTCATGTAGGTAGAATAATATATTTTCCATGTAATAAAGGTCAATATTAATAATGCCTAGTAATAAGGAAGAATAAGTCAAATGTAAGAAGACCTAATAGAAGCTTCTACTTCTAGAAGATCTTCCTCTAGATTGTTCTTTTGGTAGATAGATTTAGTATAAATAAGAGTCGAGGCCATGAGATGTTTTGTCTTGAGAATCATTGTAATAGAGCATTTCTCTTCTGGAGGTTGCCCCCTTGAAGAGGCAAGTGAACATTGTTTCCTATCAATAAAGATATTATTATGGTATTGTGGTTTCATATATTGTGTTGTTCCATTGTTATTATCTGCAGTATTTATGTTTTTCTGCTATTATAATAGATCTTGTACCTTAAATTTTTTGGCAAACAAATCAAGGATTTTTTATGCAGGAGCATCGTAAGCAAGCCAGCAAAGCAAGTGCAAAGTGGAGGACAACTGGATTTGCACCAGTGCACCTTTTGAAGACATTTTGAATCTGAATGAAGGAACATTAATGTAATAGTTAGGAGATCGTAATTGCATTTATGTTTTGGAGATTGTAAACAGATCTTGAGCGTTGCTCTCATCTGTCGGATATGAAGTCATTTAATTGTATTATATATGAAGTAGTTGTAGCTTTTAATTCCGATTAGATAGCTTCTAATGTAGGAGGGAAAACTCTAAGAAAGACCCATCACGTGTAATTGTATTATTCAAAATTCTCATTGTAAGCTGTAGAGATGTAGAGCAAGAGCATAGAGAAGAACAAAGATTTTGGGATTGTATAAGCAGATAATAGTTACTATTGATCCATGTACAAGAACACTGGAATTAATATAAGAATGCTTTGATTAAATTTCATGGTGTGTCATGGTTGTTGTATTTATCTTTTGAATGGTACGTTACAACTTGCTTATATTTTTCTGTCATGCATTTATTTCAATGCTATGTGTATGCTTGTGATTTCATGGTGAATATATGAAGTCTGTGAGAATAGAAGTATAAGTTTCAATTGTTTCTCTTCCTGAGAATTCCTGCAAGGAGTGTGTTACACATTATTTTCATCATCCCTATGATCGTTAATGATGTAAACCTATCTGTTTCCTTCAGAGGGGTCAGTGGCCTGAGTTCCTGAAGAGAGAAGGGAGAATAACTTTTCCTGAGAAAAGAAGTTGCATTTTCCTGTGTAAAAACTCTATAAAAAGGGAATTTCTCAGGTTGCTATATAGGCAGGG
>JASDQU010228093.1:0-17161 GCA_032191745.1 Picea mariana | reverse complement strand
AAATATTCGAAAATTGACATGTTTTCATATATCTCAAAAATGTGTGAGCTTTATCATGTGTAGGAATACGTGAAGGATTAATTCAAAAGACTTCTTGAATACTTCCTCCACCATTTCAAGATTTGAGGAGATAATTCAATACTAATCCAAGGAGAAGATCATGGAGATTTAGTTGTCATATCTTATCTAGGATATATGAGAGATATGTGTGAGGATTTGAAGGGATTGTATTTTGTAATAAAGGGAAATGGGTTGATAGAAAAGTGGATATGTAATTATGAGATGTTTATCTCCTTTTCAAAGATCTCATGCATAAAAGAGAGTGCCTTCTCTTCATGGAAGGGGGTGAGAATCATTATTATGTATATTAGATCAGAATCATTATTATGTAGATTAGAGGAGAATCATTATTATGTAGATTTAAAAGAGGATTCATTCTTATGTAGATTAAGGGAATTGTTATGAGATAGGTTCTTGAGGAGAATTGTTATGATGTAGATTGGATTCATGAAGAGACTCCTGTTGTAAACCTACTTGTTGAAGATTAATGCAAGTTTGGATTCAGTGATTTTGTCTCTCTCAGAACTTATCACCTATTGAACTAAAATCTTCCATGTTGGCATCGGCAAGGGCCACCGATCTAGCTTGGTAAGCTTATTGTAATTTGTTAGTGTAGATTTTCATTTCTTGTACCTATTATTTTGATTTCATGTTATTTTGTTTGATTTCACTATTCGAATGTGTTTCAAAGTGTGGTAATGAAGGAACGGTTGGATCTCCATATTTCACCATACATGAGATTTAATGGAGCATCCTACTTGTTAGTTTAGTTTCCTAGGATATAGAATCAAAGTTCATCTTTATTTTCATGAGCCATCAATGAACATGTCCATCACTTGAGCAAGAGATTTTGCTTGTTTACGAGTTTTGATTTCTAGCTTTCGAATTGAGTGACAATTGTTATTTTTAACAGTGTGTTGGTTTCTAAATGGTTTTCTTATCTAATATATACTAAACAAACATAGGAACCTATCTGTTATCGGTGCATATAGTGCATCAACTCTACTGATTACGAATCTCGATTGATAATTTATGTTTGGTAATATATTATTCATATAATTGCACCAACAAAGACACTACTAAAAAATATGTTGGTGCTCTAATATGATAATAACACCGATGCAATAATAGTAACACATTACATTTCTTTAGTTGTGATAAATAAAATTAACCTAACGATGCCCATATGTCCAACAAACGCACCACTGCTATAAATAAAATGAAGGTAAGACAAATTTTCATAATATATCAACACAATGTGTCCTATTCAACACACCACTACAATACGTAGTGGTGTGAAAATAAGCATGGAGCACTAGTACATAAACTCTAAAAGTATGCACCACGATAGGCTTTGAAAAAATAAGCATCACAATTCATCTTTTGTAAGGCCCTGTTACTAGTACATTAGAAGGAAAACACATTGCTAGAGATCATGTTGGTGCTCTGGTAAAATTGGTGCACTCGTGCTTTCAGTTTAAAAAACTGCATAGGTGATTTTTCTGTGCCATAAATTTTAGCATGGTAGTAGGTCTTTCTTAATAAAAAGAACCAGTGCGATTAAAAGAACTGCACCGCAGAAATATTGTACAATTCTACATGTCGTGGTGTTTCATTGGATTCCCTATTATTGGTTCTCTATACAAGCCAATGTACCACAAAATGTAATTTCGGTGATACAATAACACAGTAGCACCAGTGTGATCATATTAAATTATCACATCGCTTAATTTGTGATGAAAAAATTTAACGTAGTGGTTCCTTTAAGTATAAAAAATTCACTAGTGATGTAAATAACATGACACTGGGGTGATTATTTCACAATTTAATGGTTTGGTCCGTATTATGGGATGCACCACTAAAATAAATGGTGCTGAGACAAGAAATGTGGAGCATTGATGTGTATTAGTAAAAACACCGCATGGCATTTTTTCTTGTCAGATATAGAGCACCATGGGTGGTTTTTAGGTTCTGTTTTAGGTGCCCTGGTTACTCTTTTACAGTTTTTTTCAAAAAAATAATAATTTTGGATTTTTTAGAATACAATTTTTTATATGTGTGTGTTTTATAATTTCAATTTATTTTATTTATATATGTTCCTAACAATATTTGTATGTGAATCAGAGATGATGATGATGAGAGGAGGATCAAAATAAATGGGTCAAGACACACACAATTTTGTATGTGTGGGAGATGAGGGAGAGGGAGAGGGAGTTGTTCCTTGTCCCTATTTCTGACACATGCCCTTTTGATTGATGTTGGAATCCTCAATTTTTATCAGCAGGGTACATCCCTTGCAGGGAATTCTTTGTTGTTACAGTAGTTGATCTATCACTCGGATCATGGGCGACATGGGTTCAGGTTCGATCCCAATTTATGCTATCATCCTATAAAGGAGGATAATTATTTCATAACTAGGTTGTCTAGGATGGGGGGGGATTTTCCTACGTTACCTAATATATTGCATGGTGCTACAAGAGACACCCAACTAGAACATGTGTAGACATATTTCCATATGGAGGTTCATTCCTCTTTGGTGTTCTAGGTTCCTGGTGGTCAAATGTGGATACATTCATTTGGTAGAGAGGACATTAGGTGCCCATGTCTTATTCTCTTGGCACTATCATAGTATAGATCTAATGGGTAGAAAATTATTTTCTCTTTATTGTATTATGTAGATAGTTTAGTGTAGAGGCTATGATTGATTAGGTGGTTAGATAATTTTTTTAGAAAGTGTTGTCACGCATTAGATCACTATCATGCTATTCTACATGGGACAATATTCTTCTTATTCATGTCGATGTTATTTACACTATTTTTTGAGAGGGTTCATGCCACTCAGCCAATAGTACCCTGAATTATGTCAGGCATATGATTGATGCACATATGTGCATGTCGGGGTTCTTGTTTCCCAAGAAGGGTCAGATCAAATTTCCAATTACTCTAATCAATAGGGATATAAGTGATTTATTGGATAGCAAGGAAAATCCTTTCCTCGATATTGTATAATACCCATATGTGGGGAGAGATTGAAGAGGATGTCCAAACATTCTATTTACAATAGTCAAGTCACTATATTAGAGAGGTAATATTATCATTATGTTTTGATAAATCTAGCTGCATATTTTTATGTCTTATTTAATGAAAGTGTAATTTAATGTGTAAATTTGTTTCAATTATCTTATTATTACTATGTATTGTGTTATAGATATTGGAACATGTGTTGGGGATGAGCCTCCCTAGTAGGATGAGGTTATGGAGGAGGCAAAGTACTATCCCCCATTAAAGATACCCCACATGCCATGCAGTCTGGATCAGAGAGTTCATATAGAGGTGGCAGATCAACTATGTGGTGTCATGACTAGTCACCCAGTGGTACCCATGCGGATTAGAGACATATTGCCAATACATGATCTCTCTATTATATGGATTATTCTTCCTCATGAAATGAAATTGTTGATGTGTTATATTTTTGGATTTTTCAACCTTATCGAGAGGTTTAATGGTCCTACTCATGATCCTACTCCATTTGTCTCATCCATAGACCCATTCAAATCCTCTACTCCACCAAATCGTCCTCCTCCTCCTTCCTGTACTTCTCCTCCACATGATTTGATTGCACCATCCAATGATCCTCTTTCTTCCCCTCAACATGTGTCTGAACCTACATCCACATCCAATCCTACTCCTATTCCTCCTCCTCCTCCTCCTCCTCCTCCTCTTCCTCCTCCTTATCCCCTCCATGTGTGCTTAAACCTACATTCACATATGATCCTCCTCCTCTTGCTTCCCTTCCACATGTGTATGAAACTTCATCCATGTTTGATCCTTATCCTCTTGCTTCTTCTCTACATGTGTCACCATATTCCATTGATCATCCTCCTACTCCTCCACTTTTGTCACCATCCACCAATCCTTGTCCTTATCCTACACATGTGTCATCACGACGCAAACTCCCAATCCTTAGAATCGAGGTCTGCTTAGGATCATTCTAAATCTTCCCTCCTGAGTCTGATTGACTCTTAGGTTCCTCCACGAGGAATCCTACACACACACACAACAGAAGTGTTTTTCCACAGGTCCTTATGAGTATGCCCTGTGTGAACCAACACAAAGAATCACTCAACTCCCTTGACTGCTATAAAATGATCGCACCCTCTCTCTTTATCAGGACTTTCCTTTTCAGGATTTTGAGTTTCGCGATTTTGCGAATCCTGTTGTCGAGGTTCTCGACCTTTCCACCTTCCGAAACCTGAAATGTCGATTTTCCCGAAATGCTTGGTTGCGTCCTCCTACACAGTTGTATCACATTTCGAACTTTGAGAGTTTTAGAATAAGGAATCCCACCCTCTTGTCTTCACAAGTGTCGAAATGCTGAAACCCAAAA
The DNA here is from genome assembly GCA_032191745.1 of Picea mariana. Lineage (NCBI taxonomy): Eukaryota > Viridiplantae > Streptophyta > Pinopsida > Pinales > Pinaceae > Picea > Picea mariana. Next base: position 12,714 of record JASDQU010228093.1, on the reverse strand, counting down.
CTTCAGAAAAAGATTGGCTTCTATAGGAACTTTTGTTTCCCTTTCAGGGTTTCGAACTTTGCGATTTCACGAGTCCTGATGTGAGGCTTCCGACTCTCTAACCTCCACAAACCCCAAAACTCTGAAACAATATCTCCAATGGGATCAATGGCTATAATCCTCCCTTCGATTCGACAACTTACGTGATTTTAGACTTTCGGGTACCGGGAGTCCAAGACTCTCGATCCTGGAACACTGTCCTCTCAGGTTCCTGAACCTTGAAACACCGAATTATCGAAACACCACTTCACACTATTTCGCGTTTCGTAATTTCGGGAGTTCTCATTTGAAGTGTTCGAATTCTTTTCAACAAGAATGCTAAAATCCCGATTCCTGAAATGTCAAAATACCACTTCACAATATTTCGGATCTCGCAACTTCAAAATTCTAAATGTAAGGGCCCAAGATCCTTGTCCTCAAGACTTCCGGTATTCCGAATCTTGAAATGCCAAAAGGATTTTCTTTTCCCTAGGATTTCATGAATCGGGAGTTCGAAACACTCAATTCCAAATCACTGTCTCCTTGAGATCTGAGATCCCAAAATGCCGAAGTGACGAAACACTCCTCCAAAGGTATTTTGCGTTTCGCGATTTCAGAGCTTATGATGTGGAGCACTCTACTCCTTGTCAACAAGAATGCTGAAATTTCAATTCCTGAAATTATGAAATTTGTCCTAGAGTATTCTTTTCATGATTCGGGAGTTAGAGTGACCAAGGGTTTTGGATTACACTACGGACTCACAAATCCTGAATTCTCGAAATAATATAATGCTCCAGCATATCACGATCAACGGTCCATGTTCACTCCTGTTACCAGAGTGACGGATTCACCCCTCCTTATCCACCTTGTAACTTCTTTGGATCTTACAGTTCTCATGATTTCGGGAGTTTTCCTCAGAGAATTCTGACCACTTGATTTCTTCCTTGACAGCTCCTTCGAAATGAATGAACCAATATTCTTGTACTAGAACTCAAATCCTACTAAATGACTTCAATCCCGCCCTTTGAACACTTCAAAGGCGTTAACCCTACTGATATTTCCTCTGACAACTTCAAGTCACCAAAATAACTCCTGCACACACTCCTTGCGGCAAACCTTCAAATACTTCTTCATATTTGAACTCTCGATTTTGTGCACCTTCTGCAACAACAACCTTCAATCTCTCTCAACCTTAGTTGATAAGTTCTAAGGACTCAGCTAGCCTGCGCATGCCTTGCATGGCTCCTGTTCTTGTCTTGCACTTATGTTGAAATGAGAACGACAGTATCACTCCTGAGCTTTCAGAGATAAACTTTGAGTCTTTGTCAACACACTCCTTCCGTACGTTTCACTGCACTCCTTGCAAGAACTTCTCACTCAGGATGAGAAACAATTGAAACTCATTTCCTCTCTCTCCCAGACTTCAAACATCCAACATGAAATCATACATACATAGCATCACAACAAATGCATGACAGAGAGAATAAACAATGATAAGCAGATCAATTAGCATGTATACACAGAAAGAATCATAACACCATGAATCTGAATCAAAGCTTCATATATTAATTCAGAACTTCTGTACATGGGTTCTTCTCTACAACTCTCTACTACAACTCTCTTCTTCTCTATGCTAATGTTCTTAATTCCTCTAATTCTAATCATACAATGATACAAAGATGAGGATGTCTATAGTCATTTTCCCTCCTTCTCCTAAAATTGTCTAATCCGGAATTTTAAATTTACCTACTTTCATTAACTATGCATAAATGCCTTAACTTTTACAGATGAGAGAAATCGCTCATGATTTGTTTACAATATGCGAGTATGCCTCCTTTTAACCATTACATTTAATGTTTTCAAAAATATCTCAAAATGTGAGAAAATGTGTGTTGCGTTTTCCAGTTGTCTTTCACCTCCATGCTCGCTTGACTGCTTACAATGCTCCTGCATCATACTCCCTCGCTTGAAATTTTTTATGAACTCCTATTCATGAGTTCTTGCACAGTCTTTCCATGCTTCTAAATTTCTACTTCATTCTCCCAACTGGCATCTTCAACTGGATGTCCCTTACATTTGACCAAGTATTCAAAATACTTTTTTCTCCTAGTCCTCTTCCTGATTCTCTTGTCAAGTATACTCTTTCTTCTTTAGCTCTGTAAGGGTAGAAATATAAGATGTTGAATATCAATGAGATTTTGATCCCATTAGGTAATTCAATCTCATATGCAGTTTCCCCAAATTTCTTTACGATCTTGCATGGTCCAATCTTTTTCATTTTCAGTTTGTTATATGTTCCCCTTCGGAACCTCTCCTTCCTCAGGTGTGAAAGAATCAGATCACCAACTTCAAATTGAATTTCTTGCTTGTGTTGATCTGCTCTGCACTCGTATTCTTGGTTTGAACTTTGCAATCGCTCCTTGACTTGGCTGTGAAGCTCCTTCATTGCTTCTGCAAAATTCTCTGCACTAGCACTCTTGAATTCATTCTGTTCTGATTCTTTCAATTTAGAAACTCCTCTTGGCTACATTCCATACACAGTTCGGAATGGAATATGTCATGTGCTTCTGTTGATCGAATCATTATAAGCAAATTCCACATGTGGCAGAATGCGATCCCACTAACTCTGGTGTTCAGTCACTAGGTTCCTCAATAAACCTCCCAAGCTCTTGTTCATAGCTTATGTTTGCCCATCCATTTGAGCATGATAAGATGAGCTAAATGACAAATTCTTCCCCATCTTCTTCCATAAGGTCCTCCATAAATGTCCCATGAACTTGGTGTCTCGATCTGAAACTATACTTCTTGGTAAGCCATGAAGTCTGACAACTTCCTTGAAAAATAGATTCGCCATATGAGTTGCGTCGCTAGTTTTCTGACATGGTATTAAATGTGCCATCTTTGAAAATCTCTCTACCACCAAAAAGATTGAATCAAATCCTCTTTGTGTTATTGGCAGCCCCAATATAAAATCCATGCTCACTACATCCCACGGCCTCTCAGGCATGGGTAATGGCTGGTATAACCCTGTGTTTTGTCTTTTTCCTTTTGTGTGCTGGAAAATTCTACATCTGTCCACAAATATTTTGACATATGTCCTCATTCATGTCCAAAAATATGATCCATTTAGTTTTGAGAACATATTATCATGACCGAAGTGTCCGACCAATCCTCCACTATGTTTTTCTTTCAGCAGATTCTCCCTCATGGAGCATTTTTGAATACATAACTGATTTTCCCTGAACATTAATCCATCCTGGATCATATATTTAGTCCACTGGCCTCTGTCCCTGAGAATTGGATTCTCGGATGCCTCATATGCCTCTTTAAAATTTGGATCATCTCTGTACATTTCTTTGAGATTATCGAAACCCAAAGTTTTGACTCTAAATTTGTGCATAAGCAAACATTTCCTGCTCAAAGCATCAACAACTTTGTTAGTAGTTCCAGAAATATGTTTAATTACAAAAGTAAAATTCTGCATGTATTCAATCGATTTAACATGTCTTTGGTTCAACTTATCCTATTGAGTAACGAATTGTAAGGCATGATTATCGTTGTACAAAACAAATTATTTAGGAACCAAATAATGCCTCCATTTCTTTTGCGCTTGTATGACTGCATAAAATTTCTTGTCATATGTGGAGTACTTAACCTTCGCTTCATTTAGTTTTTCACTAAAGTTTGCGATCGGTCTTTCGTCTTGGCTCAAGACCGCTCCAATTGGAAATCCACTAGCATCACACTTGACCTGAAATGTCTTACTGAAATCTAGAAACACCAGAATTGGTTGTTCAGTAATCCTCCTCTTCAGCAGGTTGAAACTCTTCTCTGCTTCCTCTGTCTAATGAAAAGATTTATGTCTTTTCTTCACCGTATCCATCATTGGTGCGCTAATCCCACTAAAATTTTGAATGAATTTCCTATAGAAACTAGCTAATCCATGGAAGCTTCGAACCTCAAATACACTTTTTGGCGATGGCCAATTCTTAATCGCTTCTACCTTATCCAGATCCATTTTCAGCTCATTTGCAGAGATAACAAAACCCAAATAAATGAGTTATGTCCTCATAAACGTTGATTTCTTCATATTTATCAACAATTTCTCTTGCTGCAATCTCCTCATCACTGTAGCTAAATGCTTCAAATTCTCTTCTTCAGTTTTTTTGAAAATAAATATATCATCAAGATATACAATGACGAATTTCCCTATGAAATCCTTCAAGACTTCATTCATCAATCTCATCAAAATAATGGGCGCATTTGTTAAGATAAATGGCATAACAAGCCAGTCATATAGCCCTTCATTCGTCTTGAATGTTGTCTTCCATTCATCACCTTCCCTCATACGAATTTGATGATATCCGCTTTTCAAATCAATCTTTGAAAAAAAATTTGCTCCACTCAAGCAATCCATCAAGTCATCCATCCTTGGCAATGGAAATCTATATCTGATGGTAATCTTGTTGATTGCCCTCAAGTCTGTGCACATGCTCTAGACTCCATCTTTCTTTGGGCTGATCACTATTGGAACAATGCATGGACTCACGCTCTCCCTAATCAATCCTTTGTCCATTAAGTCATGGACTTGTCTCTTGACCTCTTCATTCTCCTGTGGTGTCAATCTGTACGCTACATTGTTTGGTAAACTAGCTCCATGTATAAGATCAATGTGATGACTTATACTTTTGATCGGTGGCAATGAACGAGGTAGTTCATTCACTACTATATCAGCAAACTCTTCCAACAACTTCTGGATTTTCTATGGTAAATCATCCACTCTTGTACTGGTTAAAACAATTCTAGGCTTCCTGACCACAATGAATTGTGTATCTTCCTTCTTCTTAGCCTCCTTAAGAAGTTCCTTCCTACTCATGAGAAGTACAATGTTTCTCACCTTTGGTTTCACTTCTTTATCCTTAATCAGCAACAACATGTGAGTTCTCCCATTCTTCTCCAGGGTGTATGTGTTCTTTCTCCTATCATGAATCACATTCCTGTCATATTGCCACAGTCTACCCAGCAATAGGTGACAAACATACATGGGAATGACATCACATAGTATTTCATCCTTATATCCTCCTATTTTAAATTCAACTAAACACTATTTAGTGACATTTACCTGATGTCCTTTTTGTAGCCACGAAACTCTTTATGGGCTTGGATTTTCAATGGTCTCCACCTCCATCTTTTCTACCATCTCTGTAGAAATGAGATTATCTGTGCTACCACTTTCCACGATGACTTTGCATACCCTATCTTTGGTCTTGCAAGCAGTCTGAAAAAGTATGTTCCTTTGGGCTGGGTTCTCTGCCTCCTTCTCTGGCGTTAAGAGAAATTTTCTCATCATCAATGATCTTCCACCCTCAACATCATTTTCCTCGACATTCCATCCTTGTGCTTCGACAATGTGAGTTTCACCTCCTTCTTTCTTTCTATCTGGACATTCATAGGATTTGTGTCCATTTTTTCCATAGGTAGAGCATTTTATTTCTCCACCTCTGCCTCTTCCTCTCCCTCTAGTTCGAGGAAAAGTATTTCTATCAGCATACTGTCCTCTCTATGAACTTCCACCTCTCTTAGTTTGAGTTTGAGGTTTCTTCCACTCTTCTTTAGTTTTCTGATTCATGTCCTGGGAAATTGGTTTTCCTTGGGCTTGATTTTTTCCTCGGCCTCTTTGACCTTGCTTTCGGCTCAGCTTCTCTTCATCTTTCAGAGCCATCTGATAAGGATCTTCCACATTTTTAAGGCTCATCATGCTCATATCATCTTGAATGTCGTATCTTAGACTATTCATTTACCTGGCAACCTTTTCATCATCACTTTCCTGATGGCCTGCTCTGATGTTGATCTTGTAGAACTCTTCAGTGTACTCTTTCACTATCATCAACTTCTGTCTCAAGTTCTGCATCCTTTGAAACAAAGTAATTTGATAATCCTTGGGAATGAACTTTGCCTTCATCTTTGCAACCATTCTATCCGAACTCTTGATTTTTTTCTTTCTTTTGCAACATCTGTTCGCCTGTAGTTCATCCCACCATAATGTTCCATGCCCTTTAAGTCTTGTGACAACATGTTTAACCTTCTTGTCTTCCTTGAAATCCTAATAGTCAAAATATTTATCTAGAGCTCTAATCTAGTCTAGAAGCTCTTCAACATCTAGGTTTCCTTCATATACTGGAATGTCCATTTTCGCTCTAGCACCTATCCTTGCAACAACCCTGAATAGGCGTTCATCTACTGCATCTTCGGCTGCAACTTCTTCTCCTTCATTTCCAACTTCATTTTCACTTTCAGCCTCACTGATATCCCCAGCGTTGATTGTGTGCCCTTGTGTTGTCTTCATGGCATCAATCCTAGCACGTAGTTCACGCATTTCCCTTTCCACTGCTGGATCAGGCATTGGTCTGTCTCTCCTTCTTGGCCGCATGGCTGCAAATATTTTATCTTTTTATCTGCTATAGAAAGCAAAGAACTCTTACTCACTCTGATACCACAACTGACGCAAACCCCTAATCCTCAGAATCAAGGTCCACTAAGTATCGTTCTAAATCAACCCTATTGAGTCTGATTGACTCTTAGGTTCCTCCATGAGGAATCCTACACACACACAACAACAGTGTTTTTGCACAAGTCCTTATGAGTATGCCTTGTGTGAACCAACACAAAGCATCACTCAACTCCCCTGACCACTATAAAATGATCATGCCCTTTCTCTTTATCGGGACTTTCCTTTTCGGGATTTTGTGTTTCGTAATTTTTTGAATCCTATTGTCGAGTTTCTTGACCTTTCCACCTTCCGAAACCCAAAATGTCGATTTTCCAAAAATGCTTGGCCACATCCTCTTACACAGCTGTATCACTTTTCACGACTTCGGGATTTCTGGAACAAGGAATCGTTCCCTCTTGTCTTCACAACTGTCGAAATGCTGAAACCCGGAATTTTAGCAAAAGACTGGCTTCTATCAGAACTTTTGTTTACCTTTTGGGGTTTCAGACTTCGTTTTTTCGCGAGTCCTGATGTGAGGCTTCCGACTCTCTAACCTCCACAAACCCTGAAATTCCAAAATGATATCTGGGTGAAATCACGAAGGTGGGTTACACTTTCGTGACAATCAGGTCTCCAATTTTCCGAAAAACATTTTTTCGGCCGAACTAATAATATTTTTCGGCCGAAAGATATTTTTTTTGGCCGAACTATTTTTCGGATGAAAACATAAACGTCAAATTGAACGGTGCAATAACCGCCCCCTCAATTTGCATGTACAAATTTGGTCGGCTGGATATTTTCTTTCCGACAATCTGTTTTTGGCCGAATCATGGTTCGGCCGAACTATTTTTCGGTCGAAAAATAGTTCGGCCGAACTATTTTTCGGCCAAACATTTATTCGGCCGAATTATCTTTTGGCCAAAAGATGGTTTATATATGAACAACACATTGAAATTAGAATGTTTTTCAAAATTTTCATGTGGTAAGCGTTTGCAATCGCGTGAGCGCAGGGAGGTTGTCGTGAGCGCAGGGAGGTTGTCGTGACCTCGTTAGCAGTCGCGTGAGCGCAGGGAGGTTTTTGTGAGCAGTTGTGTTTGCTGAGGTCACCGGGAGGTCGCGAGCGTAGCTGATGGGAGCGCAACCGAGGTCGTCGGGAGGTCGCGAGTGTAGCCGATGGGAGCGCAACCGAGGTCGCCGGGAGGTCGTTGCATTTGCAAGAGGTAAGTCTCTAAACCTGTGTAATATTTGTTTTAAATCTGTGTAATATATTCGTTTTAAATCTATGAGTAATATATTCGTTTTTAATCTATGTGTAATATATACGCAGATATTGGCTCTGTTTTATATATGGCTATGGCTCTGTTTTATATACGAATCTGTTTTATATATTGGCTCTGTTTTATATACGGCTCTGTTTTATATATTGGCTCTGTTTTATATATTGGCTCTGTTTTATATACGGCTCTGTTTTATATATTGGCTCTGTTTTATATATTGGCTTTGTTTTATATACGGCTCTGTTTTATATATTGGCTCTGTTTTATATCCGCAGATATATTCATTTTAAATCTATGAGTAATATATTCGTTTTTAATCTATGTGTAATATATACGCAGATATTGGCTCTGCTTTATATACGCAGATATATATGGCTCTGTTTTATATACGTAGATATATATGGCTCTGTTTTATATACGCATATATATATTGGCTATGTTTTATATCCGCAGATATATATGGCTCTGTTTTATAATGCATCCCACATATTTTGTGTTTATCATGTAATTAGGTATTGTACTACATTAGTTTAAGTCCCTAGATTGAATTAAAATACTAGCAATTAGTTACTGAATTGATAAGACTATTTTTGGATGTTTTATTGTGCATGGTTGTAAGTAAAAAGCAATTTCAGAACTTGAAGAGATGGCTACGATGATGTAGKAAAATTCCCTTCATRAACTATAGGAATTCCAYTRRAWGAAAAGTCTCAATTAGACTTTASTATGTTTATAATACAAAATTCTTYHRATTTTGGTCTAGTTACTATTACTAATTGATGAAATGAAAAACTTAAAAAAATTAACTCTACAAGCTAATTATGTAGCATGCAAATGCAATCCTAAACTAAAAATAAATCCCAACCAAGGGAAAGAACAAGTCAATGGATACAAGATATAAGTGAAATAAATGCAATGATAACCAAAAAATAGTTTATATAATTATACACACATAAGTTTTAGATAGCCCGATGCAAATGCATGATAGCCTATCATTTAAGAAACAAACTATAATTTCAAATCCAATGATTGGCACCATTTTAAATAAAAATGAAGATAAGATGAGAAACACAAAATTAGTCTATATCTCATAAAACCAATCTCACAAGAATTCTAGAATACGTGACAGGAAAAAGTCTAAGAAAATGCACATACAACAGAATTGATCACTCCAAAAAAGGCCAATGGGATTCTCATATTAATAAAAAAAAAGTAGTTTCATACAAGTTCGAACAAACCCTTCTCACATCATGTTAATCTTATTTATACAAAAGCAAAAGCATTAAAATAAACTAATTTTTTTTTCTTCAATTACTTGAACTTGCATATGACTCATTGAAGAACTTTGTCCCTTGGACTTATCTCCATCATTGTAGGACTTCTAATCCTCAAAAGTATCATTGACATAATCGATTTGTTGAAATAAATGTTAATATAATGGAACCTTGAGTAGAGTAATGTTCCTTTTTAACTTCTCAATATGATTCTTCACTTTAGGCAAAGTGGCCTTTATCATCATAATATACTTTGAAGGAACCTCCATGTTCTCTTTTAATTGTTTAGTAGTGACCACATAAACATAGTGCAAATCACACCTCTCACAAAAATCGGTGTCTTCTAGTGCCTTTGTAAATTGATCCTACAAAAAGAAATCATTAATGGACCCTAAAGAAGGCAAGTTGCATTTAGAAACAATTTTTTCCACGATATGCCACATCCTAGTAGCTCCACCAATATCTACCTCCATGTATTATTGGGCTTCTTATGGTAATTTCTTCCAACAATCTAAACGATAACCAACACCAATAATTTCATATTCAGTCATGTGTGGCACCTATGGGGAAAATATTTTCATATATTATTGACATCTCTACTTAGAGTCAAATTGTAACTGCACTTGTTCTCATGAGATCTTTCAGGCCAGGATGTGCTTCTTGAATTTCAAAAGAATAATTAATGAAACTAATGGGATCACATTGATTGGTTCGATAATAATTTACTTCATTCTCTAACTATGTAATTTTTTCTAATGTTGTCTCATCCACTTGACTTTTGATCCAGCTGCATCCATAGTTACTTCATTAAATGTTATCCTTGTAGAGGCTAGGGATTTTAATCTTACTTCTTGAACATTAAAAACAATAGCCTTAGAAATTAATACAATCTCCTTATCAACAAAGAACTCCCTCCTTTTATGAGAAAACGTCCTCCTTTTATGAGACTAACTCATGATTTGCTTAAATTTTTCTTGTAAAATGTAAAATTTTCCAAGTCTGCTACATTCATAGGAGTGGGTTAAGGCACATCTCCACTAGTAATCAGTCTAAATGTACTCACCTTTGGAAAAATTTTGAGGATTCTACTCTTCCTTAATTGGTCTAGCTCTAGATGTTACTAGTATGTTGTTCAATATTTCTCACTACTTCTTATTTATCTGACTAGTATGTTCCAGGTTTTGACTCCACTCTCACCATGTTAGCTTATTGATCACTCAAGGCTATTGAATCTCAGTATCATGCAATGATGGATTTGAAAGTGTATCCATCATGCAACTATTTAAAACTTAGTTTTTTATGATGAAGCATGATAAATTTAGACCTGTTTTGGATGGAAAAAGAGGGTTTAACTACATTAGACTATATGGACATGCAAAAACATTATGGACATGAAGCCAACACATTTATGTGCATTTTTACAATGGATTCTTTCACATTGCATGGTGAAGGTAAGATCGTACCTTCAACTTCATATTTACCTCAACCTTTGCCATTTTGAGTCTATCTTCACATCTAGGTTAAATAAATTTTTATTGTGAACATGTTCTTAACTTTGCTAACTATGTTTCATTATAGTTAATTTTAAGTTGTTAGAAAATGAATCAACTCAAAGATTAGTTTAAAATATTAAAACTTTTCCTATAATTTTATTTATAACATTTTTATGTCTTACCATACAAAATATAAAAAAAATAACATATTTTTAATGTGAATTTGTTAAATATTTAGTATAATTTGAAAGAAATTTTAGAAAACTAAGTTTTTTTTTTTTAATTAATATTAATATATGAACATAATTTCATTTTCAAATGAATAACTCATTTTACATGCACAATGAATAACCCCTTTTACAAAGGAATGATTAGTCTCTTTTTTATAATAAATTTAGTTTTAATTTTTTTTTTTTAATATACATTTTTCAATTAAGAAAAGTAACAACTTTTACTTCTGTTCATCAGGCATCCCTCCTTAATTAAAATGAGAGTACGATTTTAATAACCTTCACCCTTAAAAAATAAGTTTTATAATTGCACAATGTGGTAGAGTAAACTATTAATTAAAAGAAAAATAAAGGAAACACTATCATATATGGAATACATGGATGAGTTTAGAAATATTTGTGTTTATAATTTCACAATGTGGCAGTGTAAAATATCATTAGTTAAAAGAAAAATAAAGGAAAAGATATTATATATATATATAGATAGATAGATAGATCGATAGATAGATAGATAGATAGATAGATAGATAGATAGATAGATAGATAGATAGATAATTTGGAATGTTATTTTATAAGTGTAGTATAGATTTCAAATTGTAATACATTCATTAAACATTAATTTTGAACATATTTATATTTCATAATTATTATGCAATAATATTGTAGTTTTGTTTTTTCTTTTTATTATGTCAATATTATTTAAGAGGTTATAGAATTTATTATGTACATATTATATTTTTTTAATGTAATGGATTAGAATTTTTGGGCTTAGTGTTAATATCTAAAAGTGTCCTCAAACACATAATTTTATTGATTAGAGAAAATATTATTATATAGTGGGTGAGAGGCAGAGCATATATATAACCTCTCAAGAATAATCACTATTGCAAGGATGTGGCAAGACCAACCTATCTCATTGGAAATACACAAAAATACCTATCTAAATAAACTTTAGGATTATTATGTTAACACTTAGCAAGCCTAACTATACATGAAATCAATATACCCCAAAAAAGGGTCGCGGCATGTTTGATGGAACCACCCAATGTTTAAATCTCTCCCATAACATAAATAAAGCAACTGCTCCCCCAAATCCGATCCCCATTCCCATCCCCAATGCTGTCAATGACATGTTTTTATCCACACGACTTAGCCATCCCACTCTTACATTACTACTCTTAGTAGCATTATCACCTTTTCTAATTGGTCTTTCATTTTCATTGCATGTATCTAAAGGACAACCCCACAAAAATTTATTCTTTTGAAATGAACTTTCTTTGAAAGTGGAAAATTGAGTTCCTGTAGGGATTTTCCCACAGAGAATGTTTGATGAAACATCCAGAACAACCAATCCATGTAATTTAAAGAGCTCTTCAGGAATTGATCCACTTAGACTATTTTTCGCCAAGTCCAATTCTTCCAAAGTAGATATTACACTAAGAGATGCTGGGATTTTCCCTTCTAGTTGATTCCAAGATAAATTCAACAACCGCAAATGACTCATACTCCCTATGCTTGCAGGGCTTTCTCCTATAAGATTATTGCAAGACAAGTCAAATATAGTACTATAAGTACTATAATTTGTTCCATGGTGAAAATGGATTCACACATTTAAACCTTGCTATTGATGTAGTCTCATAGCTTCTAACTAGTCGTGTAATGGTTAAGAAGGTATTTCACAAGAAATTCCTCCAATTATGTGTGGCGCATCTGATCAAACCAGGTACTACAATACAATAGTTCCTTACATCCCTATAGAATCTAATACATATCTATTAGGATGTTCTTGACAAGGCATAAGGTTTCCTCTTGCAATGTAAGACTAAGCATACTACTTATTTAATTCCTAATGAGTCACTACCTAATGCAGCCAATAAAAGACCCTAATAAAACCCTAAATAAATACTTTGTACCATGATTTCACCAAAAATT
>JASDQU010228088.1:0-17271 GCA_032191745.1 Picea mariana | reverse complement strand
CATGGCACCTCCAAAGCAAGCAGAAGCAAGCCAGAGTGCCAAACAACCTAGAGTTAGAACCAAGTCATGAGTACAATTGGAAGAAGGCGAACAACAGTCGCTGGATATCATTAATGTTGACAAAATCCCATCCCCGGAAACAATACTGGTGAACCCCACACCTATAGTGGAAGAAAACCAACAGCCAACACCGGAGGGCAGGAATATAGATAGATTGATAGAGGTATAGGAGTAGTAGGATGTATAAACCCTAAAGGAGGTGCAACTAGATAACACCAAAGAAGCTTCAAGAGTCAACGAAATGACGTCGAATCTAGAAGCAACAGTTGAACTAGATTAATCTCAAACAACTGTCTCAGATCACCCACCGAAAAGAAAAGTAGAAGATGTCATGGGTTGGCCAGAATGGTATTCCGAGGTACAAACATTAGTCATTCGAGCCAACCACCACCAAAGAAATACAAGCAACAGGTACCTAGGTCACCTCACAAGCAACCTATCGCATCCCATGTTCTACCACATATACCATATGGGGTATGAGTGGAATCAGGATTGCTAGGGCATACTGACAAGCTAAAATACTCATACCACGATGTAGAAGACACAAACAAGTTTCTAGAATTTTCAAAGAGAGTATACTTAGAGACTGTGAGCACAAATCTGGTTGGGGAAACGATTGATCAGCCACTTCGATGGGAAACATAATTGGAGAAAATGTGAATTTTAGGTCTGTTGGATCTACCACATTTTGGCAGAGGTTAGTACGCAAGCGAGTGCGTTAGACAATTGTTAGCAGTGACACATGGAGGGTACATATGGTTGGACAAGCTTGTCTCGATAGACATAGAGCTTATTGCAAACATAACAGGGTTTCCATCCCGGGTCATGGATCCTGTGCAGTTTCTTGAAGACAAAGACAAGGAGAAAGCACTAGCAGAAGAGGTGAATAAAAAGTATGGTACCAACATGGGGACACGAGGAATCATTATCAAGAGGATCAATGATGTCGCAACACAGAGGGGTGCAAAAATACTAGCCTGTAAGCTACTAAGAAAATGTTACAGGGAGGAAGTTTTGAATGAGGTTTTTGTTGTTGCATCTCAATGCGTTGAGGGCACCACAGTGAGTTGGGCACCCTATCTCTTGAATTTGTTCATGGATGACTACAAGGATGCACATGATCTAGGAACAAATTTTCACTATTCATGGCTAATCATGTTAATAGCCTTTATGGGATGGAGGGAACTAAGATATGTAACTTTTGGTACCAGACCCAAACTGAATCAGGAAGCAAGATATTTACTGCTCAAAGACATGTCAGATGCGAGGCACAAAAGAATGAACGAATCCATATTTGAAGGATAGCTATGCGATTTGCAGGAGGCCATAAAAAACATGTGGAGAATAACACCACATGTTGTTGTGCAGTTTTGGGATATCGCCAACTTCAAGGCCACATGAGATACGATGTGGATACAGGTGCGAAAGGATCCCGATAAGTAGTGGCTACAAATGCGCTATTGTATCACAGAGGGCGACATTAACATGGTGATCAAATACTGGGAAGATGAATGGAATATTCTAGTCCTCACCCAAGACGTGTCATAAAGGACAATAGAAGAGGAGGTAGGGCAGGAGTAAACACAACCTCAGGAAGTCCAAGTGTCCAAGAAACGAAGGAAGAGCCAGACAAAAACAATATAGAAAAATGAAGGGGAGACTAACTAAGATAGGGACCTAGAAGGGGAGAAAGAACAATACACAACTAGCCAATGAGCAACAGAAACAAGCTGAGGCCGTGCAAGGGACTCACAATGTCCCAATCCATAGGAACCAGATGGGAATAAGAGGCCAGATACACAGGTAGGAGGAGAGCGTAAGAATATGAAGGCACAAAGAACACCTACAGACTATACGATCATGGAGGAAAATGGAGAGATGATAATGTGAATGGTCCTGGATTGTCTATTCGAGGATTTTGATAATGTTGTGCACCATAGGGATAGAGTTCAAGAGGAGATGGTAGACATGGGATAGTTCCTCAAGCAACTCGGGGAAGCACAGGCAACAAGAAACAACATGGGAATAGGGCCATCAACATCGCAGACAAAAGAAATACTGGAAGAAGGAGAGCGAGATCCAGTCCATACCATACTGTAGTCGAAAGAAACATTCAACATTTCACCTAGTATGCTGCGTATGGATGAGATTGTGGGGCAGAAACTCCTAAATACTTAGCTCAAATTCAACTGGTGTTTCCGCGGATACCATCTAGGGCTCTACACAAGTTGCAGGTTAGAGTGAACCACGAGGTACAATGTCGAGCACATACAGAATTAGCCGAATTGCAGCAGGAAATAGAGAGGTGGGACATATTAGAAATATTATGTGAGCAGGTTAAGTTCAAGACCCAAGAGGAAAGGAAGCGTAGGAGTGGATTTGAACAGAAATTCGCAAGAACATACGAAAGGATTCCAAATACTGCGCAGGTGGATGAAATTACAACAACATAAAAGATTGATCAGATTGCGTAGGCAATTGATCAATATCAAAAGGAGATCAATAATCTCTGAGAGAATATCACACCTAATACCCCACCAGTAGTAAAGGAGAAAAGGAAGAAGGAAGCAGTAAAGAAGCTACAAGAGATAGAGCGATAGGTTAGCACCGCAACTGACTTGTTCAAGAATGCAACACAAATTTGGACAAATCTAGAGGAGGATCATCAAATCCAAAGGTAGGACAAGGAACAAGAAAGGATCAAAGCAGCTATCCAATACCTCAAGAATAGGCATAATACAATGCCCATCACAAAGTGCATCAAAGGGGCACAAAATATGAAGAAACTACAGGCAGAACGCACCACTGCACAAACACAAAAACATGAGTGTCAGGCTCAAATGGAACCACTTCAAGAGAGAGTAGTAGAAATCATTGCACAAGAAGAGGAAGATAAATGACAAATAGCATAGACCTAGGAAGAATGTGCAAGATTGATCAATGGCGAAGTTGTAGTCCAAGTAATAGACATAATCAAGGAGAAGACCACACAGGTGAAGACACAAGCAGCAAAGCTTAAGGAAAAGTTCCAGACGATCACCAAGGAGATCGAGGAAGCACACAAAGGTTAGGTGAATCGAGATGAGCCACATTTTAGTGTTGGGGGTCTATTGGAGTCAGGACAAAGAAAAAAGAAAGACGATTTTTGGAAAGAAAGCATGCACGAGGAAAGCGAAAACTAGAAGAAATAACAACATGCGTGCATGCAGGGAAGACCTAACGACGATAGGGTTAGGGTTTTGGTAATGCATTGTAATGGCTGAAGAGCCAGAAACATATAAATATAGATATTTAGGTATCATAAGGGGTTGGGATTGATACTTAGGTATCATAAGGGTTCATAATTTTATAGAGATATGTCGTTATTGTACAGAGAGTTGTTAGAGCGAACCAATATGTAATATTTTGCTATATGATCTATTTTGGTAAGTTGTTGAGCTAGAGAGGATGAAGGAGGATAGATATTGAGGGTTAGATCACAGGCTAAGGAGTCTGGTGCGAGCTAGTCCCCCTCATATAGATCTTATCGAATGGGGAAGATTTGTAAGTGCGCGAAACTGTAGTTAAATAACGACGATAATAAAAGAGATGAGAGCCAAATATTTGTGGATGTAGCCCAGGAGGGGGTAAACCACAGTAACATCTGTGTTATGTGATGAATGCATGCATATTTTATTGTCTTCAGTAGTTATTTTTATGTTTAATGAATGAGTTGCTATATTTTCTGCGTACTCGCAAATGACAGTACATTGTGTTTACAAGTTATAATAGCGGTTCAATATACAATTATTATATATCACACTCAATCCTATGCTATAAACACATGAGTATTCAACCACCCATTAAATCTATCTCGGGTGAGACTGCGCAGTGCACCCTGTGCACTGCATTGACTTCTGGTTTACTAGGAGTGTCGATATTTTTAGAGCCTTTGTTGGAAACCTAAACATACATGAACCCTAGGTCAATAAACTCAGATAGAATAGGAGAAGAAAAGTAAACCAACAGTGGTTGTCTAGTTGATTTTCATTTTCTTTGGTTTGTGAATTTCTATGTATACACTAGTTAATATAAATGAAAATTGTGGATTGTTATGTAACATAATTGACCCCCTAATCATCATTATGATGGTGGGGTGTAAAAAAATTTCAATGTTCTTACCTCTAACTTCAATTCTGATCTTAAATGTCAAATGTTCACCTCAAGAGATTTACATTCACTATTAATATGCTTGACTTCAAGCTTTAGAAAAGAATATATGACTGCTTAAGGATATTAAGAATTAACCCACAAGGTTACTTATCATTTCCATGTGGAACCCACATGGACCTTGTTCCACACATGCCAGTTGATGTGGCTCAACAGGAATATGCATGGCCCTCATAGGAATATGCTTTGAAAAATCCCACAAGAATCCTTGGAGTTGTGGTTACAAATTCCCTACAGTCAAGTGAAGAAACCTATAGGTGTCCAAGGTCAACATCACAAGATGGAGATTGTTGAAAGTATTATTTATGGTCAATTTGGATACTCCATATTTGAGGGATTTTTTATTCTAAATAAATAACTCAATGGAATCACAAGTTACATGGTTGGAAATATTATTGTGAGACCTTTCCGACGGTATATGGAAGTCCCTCTAACTCCCTAGGAATGAGGAGATATGCATTTTTTCGTCAAACAATCCAACCAGACAATTGACGTCGACTCAACTAATTTTTTGGGAAAATAATTATTATAAATAAAGGACAGAATTTTTCATTTTTTGAGAAACCATGCAAAATATCAAGTATGAGGTGTGCAGAAGGTGCTTTGGGTGTTGACTGGTGTGCAAGACAATTCTAAGGGATTCTCTTAAAGTCTTTCTTATTCACAAGGTATGCTATAAGGTTGTGATGATGTTGTAAGGTTGTGATGTTGTTGTATGGTCTACTATGAAGTTGTGATGCTTCCATGATGTTGTTTTAGGTTGTGGGGGTTTATATGTGGACACATGTAGACCTAGGATCTCTTTATGGACCCAGTTTTTGAGGCTCATATTTTGGATATTTTGGCACATGATTTGAGGCGTATCCTTGGAGATATTGACACATGTTTTTATGTGGTTATCTGGTTTTATATGTGGAACCGTGTGGACCTAGGATATATATGTGGACCCAGTTTGATGTGATGATGTATTAATGATATTGACAATGACCATGATAGGTTTATTATTTTATATACATGTTTCAGGGTGGAAGGAATGGGAAATGAAAGGGAGTTGGAGCCTCCTTCTAGTTGGAACTAGAGAATCTAGTGAGTTGTAGCTTCCTTTAGGTTGGTTCCTATAAATCATTCTATTTGCAACTGGAGAATATTGGAAGTTGTAGCTTCCTATTAATGTAATCTTGTTATTATATAAGAAAACAATTCTATTGTTTACTTCCATTTGGATTTCCACGTAATTTTTTTGTGCACTCTGTATTTTTTCTTCTGCACTTTACTATATATTGGAATGCATTTATGGCTCACACAAGAAAATATTTGATGTTGACAATGGAAAATTTGAATTACTAAAATAAAGTTGAAAGAAGTACTAAAAAATTAGATGAAATTATTAGAAAACAGAGATCACCTACCGATAAGACATGACTTGGATATGAAAACAATTTGAAGACAATAGACATGGAAGATGAAGAAAATTCTAGAAACTATGCAAATGCCTTAATAAGTGTAATAAAAAAATAAAAGGGAGTTGAAGAACAACAAGAACATGGCACCTCTAGCTAGAACAAAAGATCAACATTCATAAGGGGTGAGACACCAAGAAGATCCTTTTCTATCTGGTATGAGAGTATTTTTCTTGGTCATTGTTATGCTTGTAGAAACTTTGGACATAAAGAAATTCACTGTAAAATTAATGCAATAAACACTTGTATGAGAAACATAAGTGATTATGGATATCCAAAGGAAAATCACGTAAATAGTATATCTGGAAATGTTCATGGATTTGTCGACATAAATTGCACTCCATTTGATCCATTGATGGATCATAAAAGTGTATGCTAAAAATGCAATAATGTTGGTCAAAAAACATGAGATTACATAAATATGAAAGAATATACTGCTATCATAAAATCAACTACAATATGGGAAAGGAAAGAGAATTCAAACAAGGAAGATTGTCGATTAACACTGCTTGTTGAAAATAAAGAAGACAAATCTTACATACATAGTGGGTGATTAAGACACATGACTGGGGACCAAAACAAATTCATCAACTTAAATAAAGGAAAAAGTGGTAGTGTTCATTTGGAAATGAATTCTCTGTCAAAATACTTGGAAAAGGTGTAGTGAGCCTTGGAGTGAAAATGTAAAAGAAACAAATGTCTTATTGGTTGAATATTTTAAGCATAATCTTTGTAGTGTCAATAAAATATGTGATCGGGGATACAATATTAAGTTTGATCACCAAAGATGTGAAATCGTAGAAGAAGACTCAAGAATATTGGTTGCAACAACAATACGAATACCAAATAACATATGCATCCTAGAAAAAGAGGAGAGAAAGAGGATTGAAGTCAAACAAAAGAGATACAAGGACTATAAAAATGAAGGTGAAATACTATTGAGAACCATGAGTTCAGGGGAGAATCCCTAAAGAGAAGAGTTACCCTTTTCCACTAATGTCAAAGGGGGAGATAAATATCAGGAGCATGATGACAAGGGGAGTATGAGGTTTTCCATGAATGAAAAAGGGGGATATTGTTGAATGATTTTGTCATTGAAGTCAAAGTTAGTCATTGGTGATCAACATGAAGAAGCTTATGAGTTTACTTGAAGGAGTCCCCAAAGTGGTACCCTTATGGCATAGCTTTAAGAATATCCCTCATGAGAAATTTCTTTTAAGAATCCCATAAGAAGAAACAGAGGTGTGGTTAAGAATCCCCTATAGTCAAGTAAAGAAGCCTACATATTTCAAAGATCAAGATTGAAAGATGGAGATTGTTTTGAGGGAAGTTTTACCCTACATAAATAAATCAAATGGAATAACAAGTTACATGTTTGGAAATATTATTTTGAGACCTTTTCAATGATATATGGGAGTCCATCTAATTCCATAAGAATGAGGAGATATGAAATTTTCTGTTCAACAACCCAACCAGAAAATTGAGGTCAACTCAACTAATTTTTTGGGGACAAAATTACTATAAATACAAGATATAATTTCACATCTTTTGAGAAACCAAGCAAGATATCAATTTTGAGGTGCACACAAGGTGTTTTGGGTGTCGTTTGGTGTGCAAGAGAAGTCTACAAGATTCTCTTAAGGTATTTCTTATTCTCAAGGTATGCTATAAGGTTGTGATGTTGTTGTAAGGTTGTGTTGTTGTTGTATGCTCTACTATGAAGTTGTGATGTTTATGTAATGTTATTGTGAGTTTATTGGGGTTTATATGTCAACCCATGTGGACCTGGGATGTCTATGTGGACCAAGTTTGTGAGGATCACATTTTGGATATTTTGACACATGATTTGAGGCATATCCTTGGAGATCTTGGAACATGTTTTTATATGGTTGTTGGGTTATGAGACCAAATTTATGGAGTGTTGGCCCTTGACCAATTTTTTTGGAAACATTGGTCATGGTTGACCACTTTTGGGACTTCGACAGGCTGGTCGAATATGGAGTTACCAGGCGGAGTGGAGATCGTGGGATCTCACTTATTTTGTGGACTTGTGGGCCCACCAAAGGGTTTATAGGGTTTATGTAACAGGTTTTCGGATGTCGGCCCATGGGTTTATCCATGTTTAGGCCTTGTTGTAATTGTATAAATAATTAGCTAAGCGATGTAAGAAGTACAGTACTAGAATCGGCTTAGTGCATAACTACTAGTGACTAAGTGCATAGTAGGTTAATATTGGCTCAGTGAAAGAAGTTGTAAGTTCTTTGTGCGGACAGACTGTGTAAGGATTTGTGCTATCAAGGAGTTGGCTCTATGCCTTGACCTGATTTTGAGGAAGGTGGATCTAGTGCACGGTGCACAGATCACCTGTCCACTACAGAGTTGGGATTTGTGGCTTTGTACACAGGATAAGGTGAATGTACAAAGATCGTAGACTAATAAAGAAAAAGAAGAAGAATTTGGTGGGTGTAGCCCCAGATTGGGGTGAACCACATATATCTCGTGTCTTGATATGCTTTGTGCGATGTTGCTTATGTGATTATTTTCTTAGTGTTGTTAATGTTATGTATAATGAATGCATCTGATGCTATAGTTTAGTGCTTAATGATGTGAATGAATGCTATATATGATCTAAAGCTATGTTCTAAAGTGATGGAAAGTACTCGATCTGTATTGTTACTGTGCTGATCTGTAATAAGGGTTTAATCTGCGATGTGAATAAGGCTCAAGAACTAATGCATGTTGTTGGCTAAGTTCTCTGTTAAGTATTTTAATCACAGATCTGTGTCATAGCTTAGTTGTAGACACATGTGTCCTACAACCCCCCCTACCTCTACCTCGGGTGAGACTTCATCTTCTTCGCAAGTGTTGCTAAAAGGGCCGCTAGTTAGCGTTTTGTTGGTGCACTATTGAAATTTTGAACCCTGGGTCTGCCCCTATGCCAACAAATGGTTCTGTTGCTGGGAACTGAAACTGTGATTGTTGGGAACTAAAGAAAAGAGAAAGATCTGTGCATAGATCCATTGATGTAGTGCACCGTATTCTACTTGACTTGAGAAGTTATGTACTAAGAAAGAAACTGGATCTGAAAGAAGGAGGTAAGATCCTAAAGCTTTGTGCTCTGGTAAAGGTAAGATAAGTGGAAATGTTTGCTTCGAAAGTATGAATCTAGGTATGTTTGATATATCTTGTTCTAATATGAATGTTAGGGAACAGATAGAAAAAAGAGTTGATCTGAATAAATATGATAGAAATAGAGAAAAATATGTTATTCCTATGCATGGAAATAATTTTTGGACTAATGAGTGGATGGAGGAACCTAGAAAGATGTTTTGCAGATTACAGGTACAAAAATATGATCCCAATGTGCAATACAGGAAAGATGGTTTCTCATTTAAAATAAAGAGAGGACTGACACTGTGTTATAACTACAGGAGACCAAGACATCTTGCCAAGGAATTCCCTAGTACAAGTCCTATTTGTCTTTGCTATAAATCCATTGGTCATGAAGTTGAGGATTTCCCAAGGATGATTGCTAAAGTTGAGAAGATGAACATGAAACAAAACAACTATAAAGAAGGTAAATAAACTAAGGATATGTTAAAGAATCATATAGAAAAAGAGTCAGAGACTATGTTAAAACAGTTAAAAGAAGAAATGGATGATCACATAGACATTAGTTTACCAAAGATCCTGAAAGAAAAACACCGCATAGTTACAAGAATAGAAGACTTCGACATAGACTGTGTATTGGATAAAGAAACACATGTGAATATTATGCCAGAAAGAACTTGGGCAATTTTGGGAAAGCCTACTAGGATAGCTTCATTGGGAAGGATAGGCTTGTTTAAAGGAAAGATGATAACCCTATGTGGAAGAGTTACTAATATACCTACGATTGCTCATGAAAATTCAACAGAAGAGAACTTTGAAGTTATTAGGTTTGTTGAGAACAATGAATCTTTCCCTCTTTTATTAAAAAATACTTGGATTGAGAAGGATCAAATCAGAAGGAAATCATAGGAGGAAGCAACAAAAATGAAAAACAAAGAACTAAGGGATTTCATAGCTCGAAGAATAGATCAAATGATAGAAGAACGAGAAGTTGAGTCAAAGCAACAGAACGAAAGAGAAGTAGTTGTCAACTTTGAAAGAGTGAAAGAAGGATTGAGGGACCTATCCATGCAAGAAGAAAGTATGTCCACCCGGGACCTAGTAAGAAAAGAGGTATTATCTCAAACCCCTTTGAAAGAAAACCAACAATGCAAAGTCACTACACTAAGAACATATAAGAATAAGAATGGAAAGAGGAATCCATAGATTTAGATCATAGGAAAGAAGGCAAGGAAGCTCAGTAAGAAGAAAACCAAGTTAGAAAAACTATGGGAAATTCCAGAAAAGACTTCACATGAGATAGATCTGCAGAACTTGAACCTCGCCAGAATAACATAACTACACAGAATGGGACATCACCATGACGAAGCTATATGACTGTTGGAGGCACCCCGACCGTTAGAATAATGCTCCAAAATGACTAGAAATGTAGTTATTTATGAAAAGACTACCATTGGACCGTTGAGACCATGCCATAACGGATGGATTTGTATTGATTAACACATTCCTATCCATTGGAGGAATTCGTTACGACGTTTCTTATTTCACCCGTCGGATGCTGTGCCGGGACTACATTTTGTAAACCAAGATATTCGAGCTTACACAGAATCGATTGCATATCGCACTGTTTTCTCTAGACCTCGCCACCCATTTGAGTATCTTTCTTGTCCATTCTCCTACCCGATTTATTTTATTACAAGTGTGAATGTCGGGAGAACGTAGCATAGTAGAGAAGTCTATGGAGGAAATACTTGTAGACCTCATGACTGAGAGAGTCATGTCTGTGGGAATACAGGCATCGTCGACTGGTGGATTGCAAGCATCCACATCGACTGGATGACGTTCTAGCTGCACTACTGAGAAGTGAAGCAAGCACCACGATGATCTGGTTGACGCGAAGTATATCACATCAGTCTTGTCAGATCACATCCCACCTTTGGTTGGCACGGTTAACCGCGACAACATCCCATGGGATTTTTAATACATGTTAATAATCGCGTACATCTCGAAGGGGATACACGTAATTGGACCAAAGTTAGGACGTATTCCATCTTTCAAGAAAAACAACTTCAACCTCGGAGACATGAAGAACTAAAGGTATTTGATAAAGACGACTGGGAAGAAGTCATGCATAGTCTCCTAGTCATGGATAAAGGAGCTCACGCAATCAATGATCTTGAATGTAATGAAGATTCCCTACTTTGGTCGACATCAGGAGGTTAACGATTGCGTTAAAATTATCCTGTCGTGCTACCATGGAGGGTATATTTTGCTCGATAGACGCATCAATGTGGATCCGATGCTGATCCACCTCATCACAGGACTGAGAATACAGGGACCAAACACTCACTAGTTCTACCCAGGGAAGACTTCAGATCGCTCCCTGGCGCAACACATAAAGGAAGACTATGGTGATGTAGAAAATGGAAAGCGAGGATACAAAGTAGCCTCCATCTAGGACGGTGCAGTGTGATTAGATTGTCAGCTTATATATGGTAAGATCGTTAGAAAGAACCGTTTGACGCAGGTCACTGGATTTGTATTAGACCTTGCAGGGAAGTGTGTCGAAGGAATGAAAATAAAATGGGTGAGTTACCTCATCAATGAGTTGGACAAGGACTGTAGTGAAGTGCAATATTAGGGATATGATTTTCATTTTAGTTGGTTAATGATATTGATCGCATTTGTCGCTTGGAAAATTCTGTAGGGAGAAGCCTTCCCAGAAGTTGAGTCATCAGAGCCGTTGGCCGTAAGGTTCTCCACCTTATGGTATACCAACGATATGGCGAAGCAGTGGCGACCGAACGCAATTTCCCATGCTTACTACCTACAACTCAAGCGCTCCATTGAATCATTCTCATGAATGACCCCGAACAATTTGCATCAGTACAGGCCGCTATCGAAGTTTCACGTAGATCGAAACTTCATTTATATCACTGTGTGCAGGGATGAAAACAAGGAGGAGCTGCAGTCCTATTATAAGCTAACCGATGAAGACATGGAGGATATCACCAAAGAACGAACAACAGAGTTCCTTGTACCGGTGGAAGATGAATAACTCTTCGACCCTGACATCATCAGAAGTCCATTGGTCACCCAGGTTGAGCATGATGGACAGACTAGTGCGAAGAAAAAGAAGAAAAATGAGGAAGTGCAGAACATAGAAACTGATGAGGAGGACAAATCCTCAGAGGAAAGTAAGCATGACTCACCTGCAAGAGGAGGAGATAAAGTGAACCAAGAATAAGGAGGGGAAGAAGGAGAAAAACAAGACAAAGGCGAAGTTACACCGTCGAAGGATCCCCTTATAAAGACCAAAACATTGAAGAAAAGGAAGGTTTCCCTGCAGAAACCCTCAACACAGAAGAAGACTCGAGCCAATAAGCCTCAGTCAAAGAATGTTCTCAGAGTGGATGATGTCAATATCATCATCACATTCATAGAGGACGCTTCGGAGGATATCCTACAGAGACATGAAGCAAAGCAAGAAACACTGTATGACAGAATAAATAAGGATCTCAAGTACATACAAAAATCTATCCATTTGAGTTGCGTAGTACCTATTGCGCCTTCTTCAACGGAAAGCATAGAATCGGGGTATGAGCCCACCCAATTATGAATATTAGAATATGCAATAGAGACTTGACTTTGTCGAGTCCAAGAAGAAAAGGAGCAGGCTACAAAGGCCTTGAAGCAAGAAAAAGAGGAGATATTAGATCAACTTCGATTTGCACAGCAGGAGAAAGATAAAATCAGGGCGATGTTCGAGGAGGATAAAACGAAGATGCAGAAAGAAAATGACCAGCTACTTGCAGAGCAGATTGCGATCGAAGAGGCAGTAACTAAATAACTTCACTCCGTGTTGAGCTTGGCACAAGAGGAACCAGAGTGAACTGAGATGCAAGTGGGGAAGCTCATCGAAGCCATTCAGTAGCTTCAAGTAAGATTAATGGAGCTAGAAATCCAAGCAGTGTCGAGCACTCCACAAGAAGTGTGTGATTAGAGGGAAGAAGCTGTTAGGAAAGCAATAGAAAGAATCAGGGCACTCACCTCAGAGTGTAAGAAGTATAAAGAATATCCAAAGATGAAGAAACTGGAAGAACAACTCCAGGAGGTAAAGCAACAAACATCTATCGTGCAGGCTTAGATGAAGCTACTTATTGCAGTTGAGAAAATGAAGCGATCGCAGGAACAATGTTCATTCCAACATCAAGTTACTTCCATCTAAAGCAAATTCATGGAGGTGACACAGAGACTCCATCCGGTGCAAGACGAAGCCTGTATGATTTTTGAAGAGATTGAAGGCCAAGAATCGTAGCTAGACCAAGTAGTTGCGACGGTAGAAAAACACCTAGAAGGGCATGTTACAGAGAAAGTAATTTAGGAATTCACCGAGAAGGAGGCTCTAGTGAAGAAAAAAGTTGAGTTAGCTCGAGTTAAGCTTGATGAAGCAACCCTACCCAGATCTGAGTGACTTGGGACAAGTCACAGGTGAGTGTTGGGGGCCAGTTGGCCCTTGACAAAGTTTTGTGGAAACATTGGTCGTGGTTGACCACTTTTGGGACTTCGACAGGCTGGTCAAAGATGGAGTTCCCAGGCGGAGCATAGATCATGGGATCTCGCTTATTTTTTGGGCTTGTGGACCCAATAGAGGTTTTTTAGGGTTTATGTAACAGGTTTTGGGATGTTGGCCCATGGTTTTACCCATGTTTAGGCCTTGTTGTAATTGTATAAATAAGTAGCTAAGAAATATTAGAAATACAATACTAGAATTGGATTAGTGCATAACTACTAGTGGCTAAGTGCATAGTAGGTTAATATTGGCTCAGTGCAAGAAGTTGTAAGTGCTTTGTGCTATCAAGGAGTTGGATCTGTACCTTGACCTGATTTTGAGGAAGGTGAATCTAGTGCATGGTGCATAGATCACCTATCCACTACGGTGTTGGGATCTGTGGCTTTGTGCATAGGAGAAGGTGAATGTACAGAGATCAAATACTAATAAAGAAGAAGAAGAAGAAGTTGGTGGACATAGCCCCACACTAGGGTGAACCACATATATCCTATGTCTCGATATGCTTTTTGTGATGTTTCTTATGTGATTATTTTCTTAGTGTTGTTGATGTTATGTATAATGAATGCATATGATGTTGTATCTTAGTGCTTAATGATTTCAATGAATGCTAGATCTGATCTAAAGATATGTGCTAAAGTGATGGAAAGTACTCGATCTGTATTGTTACTGTGTTGATCATTAATAAGGGCTTAATTTGCGATGTGAATAAGGCTCAAGAACTAATGCATGTTGTTGGCTAAGTGCTCTGTTCAGTATTGTAATCATAGATCTGTGTCCCAACTTGGTTGCAGACACTTGAGTCCTGCAACCTCCCCGCCTCTACCTTGGGTGAGAGTTCATATGCTTCGCAGGTGATTCCGAAAGGGTGGTAGTTAGGGTTTTGTTGGTGTGTTGTTGAATTGTTGAACCCTGGGTTTGCCCCTATGCCAACATGGAGCTACTTCGGTATGCCCCACATCTGAACATGAAGAATCTAGAGATCGAAAAGTTTGTGACTGCAATTAACTCCAACTTTTGTGCGAAGGTGAGGATCTAAATGCCTCGGACATTGCACAATGCAATCCAGTAGGCCTCTTATATAAGGAAGATTTGACCATGGGAGTCTGGAAAAGACTCTTACAAGATCATCAGGACAGACAACATCTGGTGCGCAGTAGCATCAAATGTTGTCCAGACCAGAACTCCTGGTATCAAGATACATCTATAAGACCCTTGTTGACGACACCTTGATGATAGGTTCCTCAACAGAGGGCTCCCTATAGTGGACCACCGCATCCGCGAAAACCCCTCTAGCAGCCGTCATTTAGGATTGTCAGAAGAACATACCAAGATCTTAGGATGGTGGGCCAACAACTTCTATTCTGGAACCAGGATTATTGGACCGGAGGTGTGTGATGGATGTATGGAGAGTTACCTTACCAACGAGACTTTTCAATTGAAAGGGCCAAAGTGACCGAGTTAGTAGGACACACTACCATGGCATAGATGGGAAAGGCCCATAGGATTGATGACCATGGTAAATAAATGCCAGGATGAGCACTAGTACACTATTCTTGAGGCTTTAGGTGCCATCGTCAAATGAACTTTTAGTATTTCTTAGACCCTGGTGCTACAGAGAGCTCTAATTATAGTACTACACTGAAGGGATTTGGGTAAGGGCGTTTGACATGATGAGTTTAGATTCGTCGATGTGGATTCAGGTACCAAATTGATGGTTGGAGGAAGGGGTAGGAACTATCCTTTTAACCTGGCGATAGTGTAACAAAGTTAGACCTATGTCATGGTCTTAAGCTTTTATGACAACATGCTCATTATGGACTGGTGGGAATCGCATGATGCAATACTCAATGGTAAGATGAGGTGGTTTAGTTGGAACGATGATGAAGGACAGGGAAGTGTGATTGTAGGAAGAAAACGGGGAGTATCCTCGAGGTTCATTTCTTCCATACAACTACAATATACCAAACACAAGGATGCAATTTATATGCATACTTAGCGTCAAACGTCAAGGGCATGGAGAAAGGATTAGAAGACCTTTCGATAGTACGAGAGTTTACGGATGTGACTCCTAGATGAATTACCAAGTGTATTGCCTGAACCCAAGATGGAATTTACTATCAACCTAAAACTTGGAACTAAACCAATGGAAAGAAAGCCTTATAATATGTCGACCCCTAAGTTACAGGAGTTGAAAGTGCAACTCAAGGATTTGTTTGACCTAGGACTTATACATGCAAGTGTATCTTCTTGGGGTGACCCTGTTAATTTCATACAAAAGAAGGACGGGTCATGGAGACTTTGCTTGACTTCCGTCGAGTATTCCTCGATGAAATTTTGATATATTCTCAGATGATGGAAGACCAAGATGAAGTTTTACGCTTGGTACTACAGTGTTGCAAGAGAAAAAATTACGGGAAGCAGGTGACAATGCTATCAAGGATTCATTGCTTAGGGCATGTTATCTCCGACGAAGGCATTGATGTGGATCCAACAAAGGTAGAGGATATTATGGAGTGTCCTGCGTTGGAGAATGTCCCAGAAGTGCATAGCTTCATGGGTTTAGCAGGATATTATCGACGATTCGTCAAGAGTTTCTTGAAGATAGAAAATCCAATTACAGAATTGCGGAAGAAGAACAAGAAGTTTGTGTGGAATGAGAAATGAAGGGAATCATTTTGAAGGCTCAAGGAGATGTTGAAGACAATGCCAACACTAAAAGTCCCTAGCATGTACAAGGCTTCTTGGTATGCATTGACACATCCAAGGAAGGCTTAGGCAGAGTCTTGAGGCAAGACAATCGAGTGATCACTTACATATCGAGTAAGTTAAGGAGGCTTGAGGAGAACTATGCAACACACAATTTGGAGTTGTTAGCCATCGTGTATTCCCTGATAATGTGGAGACACTACCTGATTGGAAGGAAATTCAAACTAAAAATGGACCACCGTGGTTTACAGCACCTTTTTACACAAAATGACTTGAACGTGTAGTAAAGGCATTGGTCATAACTGCTTATCGATTTCAATTTTGAGATTTCCTACTTAAAAGGAATAGTGAACAAAGTGGCAGACGTGTTGAGTCGGAGACCATGCATATTTTCAATGATACCTCTTCAAATGAATCTACGAGAAATGGTTCTAACTACAACGCGACGTTGACTGGTATAAAGAGGGTAAGGAAATTTTCGGGCAAGACACCATGTTGGTACCACAATTTAGGGATATACTATGGATAACGACGAGTCTTTGAGATATAATAACCAAATTTACTTACATCTCAACGATGAATTGAGAAGTTTTGATCTTATGCAAAGCTCATAGAGCAGTGTACATGGTTCATCCAGGAGTCATGAAGATGAGGACAGACCTTAAGCCCTTATTCTTCTCAAAGGGATAATGAAAAACATCGTCAATTATGTGGCGAGATGTCTAGAAGATTGGCAGTTGAAGGATGAACATAGACATCTGTCAGAATTTCTATGGCCACATGCCATTCTAGAATTGAAATAGGAGGTCATTAAATGGAATTCATTGGGGAAATTGTCGTTGACGACAAGGAGGAAAGACTCGAATTTTCATGATAGTTGACAGTCTGACAAAGAGTTCACATTTTGACCATGCGCATATGACACATCACGCACTTGATGTAGCTAGAGTTTATATCAACGAGATTTTGAGACTTCCACACGTACCAAAGGATCATATTTGATTGAGGATTGGTTTTTACAAGACGATTTTGGACTAGTTTCCAAGAGACCTTAGGAACCCCGCTAAAATTTAGTACCGCGTACCACCCGGAGGTAGACAGGTAGATAAAACGAACAAACCTAACTTGGAAGTTTGTGTTGCGTATGCATGT